>APFE031680716.1:61412-158775 GCA_000404065.3 Pinus taeda
TTTAAAATCTTCAAAATTATGTTTTTTTATCAAAAAACTAAATATTTAATGTATTTTTTACAACGACCGAGTCATTAAAAACGAGTCGTCCGAGTCATTACCGTTTCGGAGTCGGAGTCGGAGTCATTGCTCGGCCGAGTCGGAGTCGGAGTCGGAGTCTTAAAACATTGGTCAGGGCTAAGGGAGTTGTGCAGATTGTGATTTGAGGAGTTGGTGGGACGTTGTTTCTGTCTATACAGAACAGTATCTAAGGAGACGAAACCAAGGTAGAGGGAATCACTACCTCGACAAATTTCTAGCTAAGGAATCCAGATCCAAGTTGCAGTTGCAAGGAGGATTGGAGAGGAGTGATTCGACAGCTGGTCGATTTCCAGGAGGGAAGTCAAGACTCAGAAGGAGTCTAGAAGAGGAGCAAAGATGGCAGTGAATGGATTGAGGGATCAGGACAAATTGGACGAGGCTTCCAATTTTGTCATCTGGAAGGCCAGGATCCTGGAAATCCTAGATAAACATCGCATCAAAGACTATGCCTTGAAAACCGTAGCTGTCCCAATTGACCCGAATACTAACGAGAAGTATGAGGAGTCTGAGGCGAAGGCGAAATGCATGATCCTAGAGGGGGTCAAAGATCATGTCATACCACATATTGTTGAGAAGAACACAGGAAGGGAGATGTGGGAGGCGTTGACCACCTTATACCAGGGCTCTTTCGTGCAGCGGAAGATGCTATTAGAAAATTAGCTGAGGTCATATTAGATGCAGAAAGAAGAGGAGACAGATCACTTGCTCCTTGCGTTGCAAGGAATTCGCAACCATCTTACTTTCGTGGGGTCTACACCAGATCCAGAGTTTATGGTCAGGACTGCTCTGAATGCAGTCTCCAAGGACTGGGAGACATTTGTCCAAAGAATTTTAGGCAGAGTGATTCTCCCCAATTGGGAGGAGATGTGGGCATCTCTTCGACAGGAAGAGATCAAGAGGTTGACTAAGACGAGGAGTAGCAGTAAGGGAGTTTGAGTCAAGAAAGAGGAGGAGGAGGATGTGGCTCTAGCATCTACGGGACAGCAGGGGGTTCAAAAGAGGAAGAAAAAGGACATCTCCAAGGTCAAGTGCTTCAGTTGTGGGGAGCTGGGACATTATTCATCTTAGTGCCCGAGAAAGAAAGGCAAGGGAGAAGCTTCCGACTCTAAGGCAGCTCCAACAAAGGTAGAGAAGGATGTCGAGGCTGATGACGATTGTCATGAGTGCTCATGCGCCTTTAGAGAAGAAGTGGAGCGACATCGAGCTTTCGTCAGGAGGACTACATGCTAAGGGGCAGGATCCTTGAGGTACCCAAACTCTTGGATCGCATCCGACTATGAGATCCATCAACAACAGTAGCATGATCATAGGTGTCAGGTGGAGCAAAGTGTGGTGAAGCAGCAAGGCAGGGCTAGAGTGCAGAGTTCTGTAGTAGCGCGGTAGAGGTTGCAGCAGTGCGAGAGGCACAAAAGAGGTTGCAGCAGCTTAGTCGCGGTAGAGGTTGCAGCAGTGCGAGAGGCACAAAAGAGGTTGCAGCAGCTTAGTCGCGGTAGAGGGAGCACGGGTTAGCAGCAGAGGCAGCTTCAACATCACGAGGCTTCCACACTGACCAGGATGTCAATATTTGGGTGAAGTCAGTTACTTACTTCTCGGTAACTGAGTTGCAGTGCTGCAGTTAGTAGTGGCAGTGCTATGGGCAGCATGATGCAGCATGTTGAGAGGGAGTTGCAGTACAAATGTAGTAGTGGCAGTGTCATAGGCAGCAATGCAGTGGATGTGAGACAACAGGCCAAGCATCAGCACAAGTACCGATGCGGAAGATCAGTGTGATCTTTCTATGGTGAAGCATTACTAAAGCACATTCCTCACTAAGAGGAAGTGTTGATTTTTGGTAGCATCGGATGTGCTCTAGCCATGAAAATTGGTTGAGAGGCTAAGGCACATGAAATCTCCAAGACCTAGAAATCGTTTGGAGAAATTCCACCAGGATGAAGAGATATTAAAATAATTAATATTTTTAATGGAGTTCCTAAGTCTAAACTTAGGAAAATTAAAATATTAATGTGTATTAATATAAAATGGGTGAGAAAGTTCTAAATAATGAAGATCAAGCTAGATCTAATCTTAGTCGTTGATTAGGGACTTAATCTCGGTCGTTGATTCATCAACAGAAAAAGTATAAGAGGAGGCTCAAGGGTCAATTGGAGATACACCAAGTTGATCAGTCGGTTCGATTTTCTGGGGCGAGGTTTGCTAAGGAAATCGAACAAGTGATCTGTTGCAGGGAGGGGCAGTTCGGCAGGAGGTCGAAAATACAATGCAGAGAGTGTCAGAGAGACAGCACAGAGGCAGCCTGGGCTGACGCAAAGGCAGCTTGAGCTGACGCAAAGGCTTAGAGGGCCAGTGCAGAGGACGCGAGAGGCTGAGAAGCTGATGCAGGCAGACGCAGAGGCTAGCAGAGCTAATGCTAGGTTGAAGGAGTTGCACTATAGCGTTTCTGTGGGGTAGACTGAGAGCTGAGAGGCAGACGCAGAGCCATAAAGTGTGACACAGTCCTTGGAGGGTGACGTAGTTTCGAAAGTTAGCTTGGAGCAGCTTTTGCTGTCCAACTAAGGAATAGTCGAAGTCATTGTGGGGCCAATCTTCCGGTTGTTGAATTAGTTGGAATATCTGTCTCCGGAGCAAGGTACTTCTGCCAAGGAAAATCTCTAAAGGGTGAGCCATTTTTGGCATCGTAGTTGTATTCAAAGAACTGCATAATAATAAAACCTTCATATTTGCTTCACCGATTTTCCCGCATTGGGTTTTTCCGGGGACAATTGTCCAAAAATAATGGTGTCCCTTGTGTTGTCTCAATTTATTTCAGTTGCTAATTTGTGTATTTGTGAAGGTCGCATTTGTGTTTACTTCAATGTTTATATAAGTAAATAACTTGTTAATGTAAAGAACAAGTAGGAGATAGTAAACCAGAAAATGCAGTAGGAGTTTTTGATGTGTTAGATTTAGAAATTTTCACATTAGCAGCAAATGCGGAAGGAGATGTAGTACATATGCAGCAGTGGCAATGGCAGTGTCATGGGCAACAATACAGTAGCAGCAACAGCACACTGTTGGTGGTAGCAACAGTGCAGAAAGGAGATGTTTCAGAGACAGAGCAGCATGCAGTTGGACATTGTTGCTAGTGCACATTCCTCGCCAAGAGGGAGTGTTAGTTTTTGGTAGCATATGATGTGCTCTAGCCATGAAAATTGGTGGAGAGGCTAAGGCACGCGAATTCTAAGGAACTCAAAAATCGTTTAGTGAAATTACTCCTGAATTGTATTTATTAAAATAATTAATATTTTTAATGGGGTTCCTATGTCTAAACTTAGGAAAATCGAAGTATTAATGGGTATTAATCAAAATATGAGTGAGAATGTTCTAGAAAACGGATCAAGTCAAGTTTTTAATCTTAGTTGTTGATTAGAGACTTAATCTCAGTCATTGAAGTCTCAACGAGAAAAGTATAAAGAGGCTTGGGGTTCATTTAAAAACACACACACAGAGAACGAATTGATCCAGAGTTCGATTTTTGGAGTTAGGAAGCTGAAAAATTCAAACTGAGTAATCATTCTGCAGCAGAGGGGTAGGGATAGTTCGAGAATACTGGGTAGAGAGGCGGAGAGCCACTAGTGGAGGCAGCGCAACATCTAGAGGGGCTGACGTTGGGCCAGTCTAGGCCCATGCAAGCCTGATGCAAAGCCAGAAGGGCCAGTGCAGAGGAGAAGTTGCCTTCACGCAGAAATCCGAAACTGCCTAATAGCTGGGAGAGGTTGATGCATAAGTTCCAGGAGGCAGAAGAGATAGAGTTGAGCTGACACAGAGCCTCTAAGGCTGACCCAGGGCCAGCACAGAGATAGTCGGGGTTAGCCAGTTCAACTGCCAGATCAGCCAGAAACTGCCGAGTGAAGTGAGGTAATCTCACTCAGTTTTCCGCCATTATATTTTTTCTCTGTCACTAGATTATTGGGAGGCCATCCAGCATTGTATTCAGAACTACTGCTTAATAATATAAAACCCTCGGAGCTGCTACACCATTTTCCCACATTGGGTTTTTCCGGGGACTATTTTGTCCAAAAATAACTGTGTCCTATGTATCTTGTTCTTTGCTCAGTGTCTTGTTTCATGTAATCAAATTAAATTGGTGTAGGTTGCAGAAGTAATTTACTTCAATAATTTTCAGAAAATAACTTAATAATGTATATTAAAATCAAGTAAGAGAAGTAAATTCAGTTTTGTTGCAGCAGGGGTTCCTCAAGGATAGGAATTTTCACAATAGGTGGGTCTTCTTGGGGTTTGGTCTCCTTATAAGGGGTCCAAGCCCTACAGAGGGACATATTGGCATTTATAGGGTGAGAGTTGAGAGCCATAGGCCTCTACCATAGGAGAGAGCAGATAGCCACATCATGGGCTCCTTCAGCTCCACTCATTGCTCGCTCGTGTTCCATTTATTTGACAATGATGATGCACCTGGACCACCTTGCCTAGTTGGCTACACTGTTGGCAGTTGTTCCAGAGCCCAGATGGAGATGTGTCTCACCATGGGAGACAAAGGCAGGGCTTGCATCTTTGCTCCAACCCTTACAGATGGGATACAAGCTTGCTTGATCCATTTGGAGACCCATGAGGATGTTTTTGTGCCCCCACAACCACCTGGGAGCACCACAGGAAATTTGCTTGGAGATCAAGGGGCACCCCCCTTTATCACTATGTTTGGAGCCCATTCACTCCTCTTGGAACACATTGGACTCCACTAGGCCTTTCAATGGCCCTTCGACCTATTGTATCTATCATTTTTTCCCTCTTGAGAGGCTTGTTTTCATGTCATGGAGCTATCTTGGTGGGCTTGTCACCAAAAAGTGTTATTTTGTACATTATTTTATTATTAGGGGTATCATTAGTTCTAATTAGGAAAATTGAACCCTTAGAGGATCATATATATTGATGTGATGATCATTTCATTGGATCATCACTTAGGTTTAGATATTTATCTCCTTTTGAGAATTTCGCTATAGCTATTGGTGGACGAATTGGATGATCTTTGATGCATTTTGATATTCGGAAATCTTGTCTTGGTCTTGGAGCTTCAATTTTCTCTCTTTTTTATGGGATCAAGTGCTAAGTATTTAGCTCAAAAATCAAAGTTCTCATAATCGCTCAAAACCTGAACAACCGCGTCAGTCTCGGTAAAACAATTCCAACGCAACTTGTTTCACTGAAAACTGGGTTCGTATGAGGAAAATAATGAGTTCTATCTACTTTGCCAAATAGAGGAAATTTTGCAAAAAAATGTACAGTGACTACACATTCAATAGTTTGTACTACTGACATGGTAGGTCACTAGGCAGGGTCAAAGGTCGATCAACACTCAATCAGAGTTCAACAAGTGGCATTCTATGGTTGGTTATCAGATGTGGGGATGTGGCATGTTTTGATTGGTTAGTGGAGGACCAATAAGGAGGGGAAAAGTGGCAAGCTCGGAGGCCGCCACGTTTCCCTCCCCAAAGGACCGGTGTCAATGGTGCAGTGTGACAAAATAATGGGCAGGTCAGTGGGGTCGAACTTGTGACCTCACCCCAACAAACCCCAAGGTTTACCATTATACCACCGCCACAGGACTTAACTTATAACGGATTCAACACAATGTTATGGTGTAACTGTTTGCGGTTTGGGTGTCAAGAGGGAGCTAGCCCGCGAGCCAACCTCCTCCATGTGAACACATAACATAACTGTCAGCTAACGGTCAGGAAACCACGCGGATAATGCGCCTAACCACCGCTAAACCATGGCATGTGACCGCTCCACGAAAACCGCATGTTAATTGTTTGACATAACTACGTAATGTTTGCGATAATCCACCATTATTTGTTAATTAATCGTGCTTAGCGTTAATTAAACTGCAGTTTAATTCGGCGTAAAAGCTAGCAGTACCACCAAATTCAGCACTAACTCCAAAATTAGCGAGACTAAATGGAATTCCTCCAGTTTTAGAGGAGGTTTACTAGGAGAAAATAGTTTTGGTCATCACTGGAGTAAAATTCAACCAAATGGAGATCAACAAAATGTGTTCCTAGCTGATTGGAGCATTCTGAACACACTGAAGCAGGTTGCAGCTGCAATAAAACATTGTAAACAACATTTTTTCCATTATTGAGCTAATACAGAGGTCCAAGCCATGGATGCTGGACCAAGGAGATGTAGCCCAGGAGGGGTGAACTCCTTCATCAAAACATTGTGTTAAGTGTTCATTTTGATGGTTTGTTGTACATTTACTTGTTGATGTTTAGCACTTGTTTTTCATGCTATTTTGCTCATGAATTTCACTTAAAACTTGATAAAATTTACCTGTTTATATTCATAAACACCATAAGGAAACCTATGTACATGAAGCAATTGACAAGCATTTGTTTATAAATCTGAAGTTGAAATTAGCACAGCAAAACTAACATTCAATAACAGATCAAGTTGGTATCAGAGCAAAGGTTATTTCTTTGATTGCTTGAGTTTTGTACAAGTAGGGTTTTGATGGTTGCAAATTTGTGATACTTACAAGGTTAAAGTTATAGAGAGGAGAAGGGAAACTATTGGTAGCAACTCCTGAGATAATGCCCAGAAAAAGGAGAGCCAGAAGGCCACAATCTCCACCCAAAGTTCCAATCCCAGTTGCACTTGAAACACCTCAAGTTTTACCTTCAATTGAGATTGAGGAGGTACAAGCAGTGCCAAAAGCTCAGCTTGAATCCAATGCCATCTCGTCTAGAGCAAGAGAGACTGAAGCTCTTTCAAAAGAGGAAGCATTCAAGAAAGCTTTCCATGAATTAACTGACATGATTAGAGTCCTCTATGAAGAGAGGAATACTAGAATCGCTGGAGAAAGTTCTAAGCCTCCACATGGAGAAGGAAGCTCAGGAGATAAAAAGAACGAAAAGAAGGATTCAAAGGGTAATGGAGGAAAGCCACCTCCATCCACCATCTTCATCTTCCTCATCATCTTCATCATCTTCAACATCTCAAATAGCACCATCTTCCACTTTCACCACGAAACTATTCATACTCATTCAAAAACCCTAAAGGAAAAAACTCCCTTACTCAAATTCGACATTAAGTTTGAAATTCCCATGTATAATAGTGAGGTGAATGCAGAAAAGGTTGGACAATTGGATTCGACAATTGGAGGTTTATTGCAAAATTCATAACCTTCAAGAAGATGACATAAAGATCCAGTTGGCTTCATTGAGGCTAGAAGGAGCAGAATTAGTCTGGTGGGAAGCAAAGACTCAAGAGGAAATGTGAATTCATGGTAAGATATCCATTTCTTGGGTTGAATTTGTTTCTGCAATTAGAAGACAGTTTTGTCCTTTAACCTATATGCAAAAAGCCATTATGAGTTGGCAAAATTTTAGGCAACTCAAGGGCTAAACAGTTCAAGACTATACCCAGGAGTTTAGAAAGAGGGCTTTGTTGTTAGGACTCAGGAGTAAACTTGAATTCCCAAGATACAATGTTGAAATATATTGGGGGTTTACATTCCTACTTAAAACATATTATCCTTATGTTCAATCCAAGCAATTTGGATGAGGTATGTGTGCAAGCCATGCACCTTGAAGCAAAGGGAAAGAACATTCAAGAAGAGGGTAGTAAGAAGAGGCCATTCAAGGGTAAGGAGAAAGAGAAGGGTGGAAAATGGAAAGAGAAGAAGAATGCAAGTGTAAAGAAAGAAGGGGAGAAAACTATATGCCAACATTGTTCCAAATTTGGGCATGATGAAACCCATTGTTGGAAATAACATCCCGAACTAAGGCCTAAGAAACCAAACAATAAGGGAAAACAAAAGACGATCACTACCACACAACATGATCTTGGATCAGATTCTCATGATGAGACCAAGATTTTAGCCATGGTCACAAAAGGAAAAGAAGTTATTGCAAGCAATAGTTCCTCACAAAGTCAAAACAACACTCCACATGAGGAATCAAGAATAGAGTTGTTCCATGTAAGGGTAATTTCTAATCATACAAAGATTGATGCATTATCTGATAGTGGGTCACAATCAAACTTAATTTTAGAAGACTTGGTCAAAAAGCTTAACCTTGAAACTGTACCTCATCGTAAGCCATATCCATTGGGTTGGATAGTCAATAATGCAAATTTACAGGTTACAAGGAAATGCTTATTCAAGTTTGCCATTACTGAAAAGTTCATTGATGAAGTTGAGTTAGATATAGTTCCACTTGACATCTTAGGAATCATTTTGGGTAGTCATTATTTGTATGATAGGAAAGTAGTGTTTTATCGCCATGAGAACAAATATTTGTTCCTCAAGGATGGGGTGGAGTATATTGTGAGAGCCCATCGCAAAAGTTGAACATTTCTTTGGTTAATGCAGGGCAGATGAAGAGACTAGTAAGTGCAAGCAAAAATTTTGTGCTTCTCATGATCAAGAAAAATAATGATATTGATTATGAATCTTTTGAAGGTTGTGATGACAAATTAAAATCTGATTTGTTTGATGTGGTAAGCAAGCATGGTGAGATGTTTCAGGAACCAAAGGGGTTACCTCCCAAGAGGGGAATTCTGCATGAGATATAGCTGCAGCAGGGTGTTCCACTTCCAAACATTGGTATGTATCGCATGTCGATTATGGAGAGCATGGAAATCAAGAAGCAAATTCAAGAATTGTTGAACAAAGGTATCATATGCCCATCTACTTCGCCATGTGGTCCATCTATTGTCTTGGTGCCAAAGAAGGACGAGACTTGGCGCATGTGTGTGGATTTCCATGCACTGAACAAAATCACGGTAAAGAATCGTTATCCACTCCCAAGAATTGATATTTGCTTGATCAATTGAGGTATGAAAAGTATTTCACTAAGTTAGACTTACGATGTGGTTATCATGAAGTTAGAATAGCTGAAGAGGACATTTGGAAAATTGCATTAAACAAGGATCGTTTGAGTGGCTTGTTATGCCTTTTGGTCTTACAAATGCTCCAGCTACTTTCATGAGAGTTATGAATGATGTATTGACAGTCGAATTTGAGACCATATCTAGATGACTTTGTCATTGTTTACTTAGATGATATTCTATTCAGCAAATTCAAAGATGAAGATGTCATGCATGTAAACAAAGTACTTTATATCTTGAGAAAAAAGCAGTTTTTTTAAAGATGTCGAAGTGTGAATTTGGCAAGACTTCTTTAGTGTATTTGGGACACATTGTTGGAGGAGGTGAGTTGAAGATAGACCCCTCTAAGGTTGAGGTCATTCTGAATTGGCCCAAGCCCAATACAATTACAGAGGTAAGAAGCTTTCTTGGGGTAGCACAATATTGGAGGAAATTTATTGCTAATTTTTCTTCCATTGCAGCTCCACTACATGCATTGACTAGTGTCAAGAAAGTCTTCCATTGGGGAGATGTACAGCAGAAAGCCTTTGATGTTTTAAAGCAAAAGGTCAGTTCAGCACCGGTATTGGCTCTTCTGGATCTTAGACAACCATTTGAGATTCAAAAGAATGCTAGTGACTACGCCATGGGAGAAGTTCTTATGCAGGATGGTAAGCCCATTTCATTTCATTCTAAAATTTTTAATGGAGTTGTGACTAACTATCCCACTTATGACAAAGAGCTTTACGCATTGGTGCAAAGTGTCAAAAAATGGAAACACTACTTGATGGGGAAGGAGACCATTATCCATACCGACCATCAACCATTGCAGTAATTACAGTGACAATCAAAGTTGCAGCAATCACGACACTTCAGATGGATGGGTTTTCTACAACAGTTTCAGTTGGTTATCAAATACAAAAAGGGAATCTACAATAAGGTAGTTGATATGCTTTCTAGGCCTACTGTAAATTCATCTATTATACTCAAGTACAATTATGTTTTGCATGAAAGTTATATTGAGCAATATGCAAATGATAATGACTTTCGAGATGTGTATGCAAGCTTGAGTCAAGGAAACCAAATTGAAGAGTTAGATTACCATGTACATAATAGTTTTTTGTATCACTTTGGCAAGTTAATATTCCATAGGGAGAAAGAAACAACATCATAAGGGAGGCACACACTTCATTGATTGTTGGACACTTTGGTGTAGGCAAGACAATAGCGAATCTCGAAAGGTATTGTTATTGGCCACATATGTTTGATAATGTATCTCGTTTCATTAGAGGATGTTCTTTGTGTGCAATAAGTAAACCTAGCAATAGGAAACTAGGATTGTACACTCCACTTACGGTACCTTCACGTCCATGGGAGAGTATCTCAATGGATTTTGTAGGAGGTCTTCCATTGTCAAGGAAAGGTCATGATTATTTGTATGTAGTTGTAGACAGGGTCAACAAAATGTGTATACTAACACCATGTAAAAAGAAAATTACAGTTGAACAAACAGCTCATCTTTTCTTCCAAAACATTTGCATTCATTTTTGTCTTCCTACTTCCATTGTAAGTAATCGAGATTCTCGATTTGGTGGAAATTTTTGGTCAAATTTGTGGGACATGACGGACACTAAGTTGAAGAAGAGTACAACCTTTCATCCACAAACAGATGGACAAACTGAGGTGGTCAACAGAACACTCATTCATCTTCTTAGAGGATATTGCAGTAAACATCCCAAGTTGTGGTATGAATAGTTGCATTACATACAACATGCATATAATAGGGCAAAGCATTCTTAAACAAATGCACCGCTGTTGGTACCATTCCATTACCATCTTTTTCTTCTAGAAACACCATCATTTGTCTATCTTTTTCCTCCATAGACCCCTTATATCCATCAAAATTGATTAATTAATAGCATTATAGTTGTTAGTTTACATTAAAGTTAATTTATGAATTTTTATGTTAGAAATTTGGAATTTTCAACAAAAAGATTACAGGAAGTCATAACATCATGTAAATGGTTTATCATCTGACACGTGGCATGACAGGCAAGCCAAAGCAATGGACAGGGACGAGACTTGGAATGTACATGCATGGTGAAAAATCGATTCTACAGCAAATCAAAAGCTCCTGGTTATGCGGTCAACGCTAGTCAAACCCCAGCCTTTTGGTTACAAAGGCAGTAAAAAGCCATGGTTTCCCAAACCAGTTTCATTTTGTTTTTTTTGGAAATCGGTTTAGATTAGAAATGACCAAAAAACACTCCATTGTAAAAGCAGAAACATCTGCTTAATGAATGTACATTCGATTTAGATAGGGACAGACAAATAAAGACTGCGTATTATTTTTGTTTTCAAGGACAATTATGATTATTATCTCTGTGTATCATTTGAGAACAGAACTCTTGTATGTGATTGCAATCTACAGCACTTGAATATAGTCACGGTTTTATTCCAGCAGTGTTTATGCATTAATACTATCGTTGCTTGAGTTTACTTCAGTGTAACATTGAAACGTGGACGGGCCCTGCGTGGATTGGTATACTGTTAATTTCATTTCCTTAGCAGTTTTTTGAATTTGAATAGAATACATAGTGTGTAGTGTTATTTCCATGTTTATGACTTTGTCGATTTGATTAGAAATTCTCACAAATGGTATTTATGGTGATAGCTTGAAGATTTTATCGTTAGATCATTGAACCATATCTTGTAAGAGATTTGATCCATCATTATATTTTAAAGCATCTCCATAGACTCTGTTTTTATGCATTTAAAATTCAGTGTGTTTTCGATTTTTCATGAATGCTTCAGTGTTAACTAGACAGAGCTTTTGTGCATAGCATCCTTGTAAGGGGATTAAAATCTCAGTCTAGCAATACGCTGTATCCTTAGGACAGTTAGATAACTTAGGTGATCTGAGTGTTAAGGTGAGAGGAAACATATCTTAACCTTCTATAAAGAAATATTGTAGCCTATCACAATAAACACTTAGGAATCCTTTATGTCTATAGACTTTAGACACATGCCTCGAAGTTTACTTACCCTGGTTGATAATAAATCTAGTCTAATCTAGCACCCTAGATTGGCCACTACAACCGCCATTTGAGGCATGTTTTGGGTACTTGCCAAGATCGCCATTGGACTTCATCTTTGAGAAAGATGTCACCATCAATGGTCATAGTGACATCGATAAGGCAAAGAAGTTCATAGAGAAAATTCAATTGATACATCACAAAGTGCAGGAACAACTTGAAAGAAGTCAGAGTAGCGACAAGGAAGGCATGACAAACACTGTGTCGATCATAAATTTCAAGTTGGAGACAAATTTTGGTTATATATTAGCAAACAGAGACTTCAAGGGGAAGGTAAAAAGCTTCAGCCAATCCATTATGGTCCTTTTAAAATTCTGGAAAAGATTGGTAACAATGCATTCAAGCTAGATTTGCCTCCTTATATGCAAATATACTATGTTGTTAATATTGAGATTCAACTTGAGAATTTGAGATTGTTTGAGCCTTCTTTGATTGATGATCAAGGAGAGCATGTTCAACTGCCATCAATAGATGATTTCTTGCCAGATTATCTTGATGAGCTACAGTGAGATCTTATACTTGACAAAAGAACCAGAACTTCGAAGAGATGGAATGTCGAATACCTTAGAGCGGGACTCAAGGGACAAAAGCCTTCTAAATCCAAATGGTTGCAGATCGAGAAGGTGAGGGAGTTGTACCCTCAACTATTGAACAATTGATAGTATCTTTTGGGGTCCAAAAAGCTTCTAGTGGGGAGGATTGATCAGGTGCTCAATATTTAACTCAAAAATCAAAGTTCTCAAAATCGTTCGAAACCTAAACGAATGCATCCATCTCGGTAAAACGATCCCAACGCAACTCATTTCATTGAAAACCGAGTTTGTATGAGGAAAATAATGAGTTTTCTCTGCTTTGCCAAACAGAGGAAATTTTGCAAAAAAATGTACAATCACTACACAGTCAGCAATCCGTACTACTGACGTGGCAGGGTCAAAGGTCAGTCAACGCTCAATCAAAGTTTGACAAGTAACATCCTGTGGTTGGTTATCAAATGTGGTGACGTGGCATGTTTTGGTTGGTGTTAAAATTGGCAACTAGGGGCAAACTCCATGTGGGTCTACTTATTCATGGCAACTGATATTTTTCTTGGATTCCTCTCATCAAGAGGTGTAGGACTGATCTAAAGATCATCTGAATCCGACATGTATTCATGGAGATATGAATTTATTTGTGTAATGGGACAAGTCGTCAAGGTCGGCCAGCAACCAAATTGCCCCCACTTGTCCTCAACATTTTAGTATAAATAGAGGTGCCCTTCATGTCATTTAGACACTCATCTCTTGTGATCTCTTCCTCTCCATTCGTTTGGGTTTTGGTCGAAGGAAAAAGACCCTAAGAGAATACGCTGCCCTAAGAAGAGATGACCTAGATCTAAATGCAGTCATGGAAGAGTAAGCTCTACACTGCCCTAACGGAGAAGCCTAATGCAGCCATGGAAGAAACTTTATTGTTATCATGGAGAAACACCTATGTTGTCATGGAAAAGCCTAACACTGTCCTAAAGGAGACTTTCCTACACAGCAGCCATGGAAGAAACTTTATTGTTATCATGGAGAAACACCTATGTTGTCATGGAAAAGCCTAACACTGTCCTAAATGAGACTTTCCTACACAGCAAGAAGAGACCCTATGACATTGATCTATGATGCACTAAATTTGCTGTCACAATGTGCCCTAGTTGCAAGCTTATGAGAAGATCTATTAGCAGAAAAGAGGAGACATATATACAGCTCAAAGAAGAACCTAACGCTGCCATGGAGGTGAAGGCTTAACGCAGTTCTATCACTGTCCATGTTCCCTAAAAGATGGTCTAAGAAGAGACCTCAAGACGCTATCAAAAAGAAGGCTATACGTTGTCCGAAGGGTATTATCTACAGCCAACCTATATGTTGTTCAAAAAGGACTCCTAGCCGTAGCAGGGAGTAAAGGGCTCAATACATTCTTGGAATTGTTAGATGGTACTCTCAGAGGAATGGAGCAAAGAAGGCTTATGATAATCACAGCATATGTATAGGCAGCATACCTGTAGGTGTTGTCTTGTCTCAACATCAATTAGATGTAGCAGAAAAGACCTCGGATGATGACACTCTATTATTTCACTATATATGGATGAAATGTATATCAATGATATAACAACAACTCTATTAATAGCCTTGGTATATATATATGTGTATCTGTGCTCCTTCATGGTTTGTGTGCAATGAGAGGAAATAGTATCTCTTCAGCGTTGC
The DNA here is from genome assembly GCA_000404065.3 of Pinus taeda. Classification (NCBI taxonomy): domain Eukaryota; kingdom Viridiplantae; phylum Streptophyta; class Pinopsida; order Pinales; family Pinaceae; genus Pinus; species Pinus taeda. The sequence goes on from APFE031680716.1 coordinate 75,682, forward strand.
TATGTGTTAGGCCGCAGGCCACAACACCATAGCTAAGACTACCTTGGGGTTGTTGTCTTAGGATTGTTTGGAGTTTGTTTAGATCAGCCACTCAACACAATGTTGAGTGCAGCTTGGTGTTGGGTGCAGCTTGGATGGATGCAGCATTGACAATGAATGCATTGACTGTTGGGTGCAGCATGGTGACAATGAATGCAGCACATTGTTGGATGCGGCATGGTTAACGCAACACACTGTTGGGTGCAGCATAGTGATCATGAATGGAGCAGCATAGTGCAGCATGGTGTAATGAAGTGCATCATAGTGATGGGTGCAGCACAGTGATGGGTACAGCATGGTGATGGAATCACCTATGTTCAGATCAGCGACCTCATGTTTTATCTTCTTAGTGAAGATCTCTACTCTTATTTTGTCAAGTCAAAATGTTGACTTTTGATGTATATGTACTATCTCTCTCTCTATTGAACTATTGAAGAACATAAGAAGAATTGATCAAGGGTTTCCCCACATTAGGGTTTGTCCTTGGTTGGCGCCACATCTTGTGTCCTCTTGTCTTGGCATGTTTTCTGCGATTTATATTTATGTTCTATTTGCATTTTACTATCATGCTAAATGTGATTGCTAATCTAGAATGACATTGAGATAATATGGAAAATTGAAGTGAATTTGCTCTAAGCATAGAACATACCTAAAATTTAACAATTGGTTAATGGAGGACCAATGAGGAGGCGACAAGTGGTAAGCCCAGAGGCTGCCACATGTCCCTCCTCAAAGGACCGGTGTCAATGGCGCAGTGTGACAAAATAATGGGCAGGTCGACAGGGTCGAACCCGCGACCTCGCCCCAACAAACTCCAAGGTTTACCGTTATACCACCACCACATGACATATAACGGATTCAACACAATGTTATGGTGTAACTGTTTGCGGTTTGGGGGTTAGGAGGGAGCCAGCCCGCGAGCCAGCCCCCTCCATGTGAACACACATAACATAACCGTCGACTAATGGTCAGGAAACTGCATGGATAATGCGTCTAACCACCACTAAACCATGGCATGTGACCGCTCCACAAAAATCGCATGTTAACTGTTTGACATAACTGCACGGTATTTGCGCTAATCCGCCATTATCCGTTAATTAATCATGTTTAGCGTTAATTAAATTGGAGTTTAATTCAGGGGTGCCACCAAATTCGGCACTAACTCCAAAATTAGTGGGACTAACTGGACTTCCTCCAGTTTTAGAGAAGGTTTACTAGGAGAAGACAATTTTGGTCATAACTGGAGCAAAATTCGACCAAATGGAGATCAGGAAAAGGTGTTCCTAGCTGATTGGAGCATTCTAAACACATTGACGCAAGTTGCAAAAGTAGTAGAGCATTGCAAACAACACATTTTTCATTATTGAGCTAATACAAAAACCCAAGCCATGGAAGTTGGACCAAAGAGATGTAGCCTAGGAGGGGTGAACTCCTTCATCAAAACACTACGTTAAGTGTTCATTTTGATGGTTTGTTGTACATTTATTTGTTGTTGTTCAGCACTTGTTTTTCATGCTTATTTGCTCATGAATTTCACTTAAAACTTAATAAAATTTACCTCTTTACATTCACAAACACCATAAGGAAACCTATGCACATGAAGCAATTGACAAGCATTTGTTTATACATATGAAGTTCAAATTAGCACAGCAAAACTAACATTCAATAACAGATCATTATGATTAGATATACTCGCTATACTTGTAAGTGCTTCTCATGGTCTATATCTCTACTTTCTGTGATCATGTATAATGTATGGAATTTTTGCTCATGAAATCTAAGTTTCTGTCGTAATGAAGTGTGAATTTGTCAAATCTTGATTTTGTGAGGGTATTGCATATGTTACAGATTGGGTATAATCCCCAAGGGTTAGCTTAGTTGGTCGAATTCCCATTGCTAAGAACATCACCAATCAGGAGGTCACAAGGTCAAATCTCCTCAATGCCCTTGGGGTTAGGAGCTGCTTGTTTCGCCAGCAAGTAGATCCCTTCGGGTTGATCTGCCTAGACTTCCTCTTGGATGTAGCGGCCACCCAATATCCATTAACCACATCAAAAAAAAAATACAAGATTGGGTATGGTGAATAAATGTTCCTAGGGGTACACTATCTTAATAATTACTAGTGTTGATAATATCGCCGAAATATCGGCGATTTTCGTAAATATCACGATATTTTCAGCGAGCCGAAATATCACAGAGAAAATATTGCAATATTTTCAGCTCCCGAAAATATCGCGATATGTCCAAGATATCGGCGATATTTCCGCAAAATATTGCGCGATGATTCAAAAAATCACCCAGCGACAGTCAAAAAATTCCGCGCGGCTTATAAAAGTCCGATTTTTGTTTTTTTCAATCATTTTCATCTCTGATTGTTGGAGAAGGAATGGGAGAGCTATGTGCTTGCTGCCAAGGAGGGTTTGAGCATTGCATGGCTATTGTCGCCACCAACAATGAAGATTTCATTGATCTAAGCTCGAAGAACAGTGAGACAATTTCATTTCTTCCATTAACAGGTATGTTCAAATAAACCCCTATGTTAATGAATTTTTTGTTAGTTTGAGGATTGTTCTTGCTTGCCTATTTGCCTATAATCATTTTTCTTATTTTTTTCCATTGGAAAAGATTTTCATGCCCATGAGCAAATGCAAGGGTTTTAACTTTTTAACTTTTCTCCATATTTGGAGAGCAAACTCCATTTTTTTTTTACTTTCAAATACACCCTCTTATTGTCATTTATGGTTTTTCATTGAATTCACATTGCAAAATTGCAAATAATGTAGCAAGAAAATTGTTTTGTAAAATGATGTGGTTATTACTTATTAAGTTATTAATTCCAATATTTTTTTTTGGTGCCCTAGGTTTGAGTTAGCCCACTACAAAATTCAAATATGCCAAAATCCTTGGACCCATTTCGGGAGTATGGGAACCCTGATGGTAGGACAAATCGGGCATATCTTACATGCAAATTGTGTGGGACCGGGATGATAGGTGGGGTTACACGACTGAAATACCATCTAGCTAGACTCAGTGGACATGATATTGGGATTTGTACAGTTTCTAGTCCGGAGCTTATACAAAAAGCTATTGAGGCAATTGATGAAAAAGACAAAAAGAAGGAAGACATAGAAAGAAACAAGGTTGAACGTGCAGGTAGATCTTTCGGGATATCTTCTCCTGATTTTGATGTTGAGGGTAGTGGGAGGGGCTCCACAGCTGGCACATCATCACCTGCTACTACTAGTGCGAGGTCATCATTTTTTGTTCCACGAACAGGACATGGAGCACAACCTAGCATAAAATCGCTTGTTAAAAAAAAGGAAAAGCAAGAAGCAGATAGAGTCATGGGGAAGTGTATTTTCTGGAGCGACTTACCTCTCAGCATCACCAAAACCAATCCATTTTGGCAGCCAATGTGTGATGCTATTGTTGTTGTGGGCCCAAGGTACAAAAGTGCTACATATGAGGAGTTGTGGGGGCCAATTCTTCAAGCAAAAAAGCAAAACATCAACTCTAGATTGGTGGAGTTGAAAAAGACATGGGAAGTTACTGGATGCATAATGATGTCTGATGGTTGGACAGATAAGAAGGGTAGGACCTTTCTAAATTTCTTGGTACATTGTCCTAAAGGTACCATGTTTATTAAATCGTTGGATGCATCAGAACATATCAAAGATGCAACAACGATATGTGAGTTGTTAGATGGGTTCATTCGGGAGATTGGTGTGCAAAATGTGGTGCAAGTCATAACAGACAATGCAGCTAATTATGTGTCTGCTGGCAAGATGCTTATGGAGAGGCATCCCACACTGTTCTGGACTCCGTGTGCAGCACATTGTCTCGATTTGTTGCTCGAGGATATGGGGAAACTCTCCTTCATCAAGGAGGCGGTTGATATGGCTAGGAGTTTCCCCAAGTTTATTTATAACCATGCTTTTGTTCTTAGCCTCATGAGGAGGTTCACTAGAAACAAGGAGTTGTGGCATCCTGTGATCACACGTTTTGCCACAAACTTTATTACTCTTTAGTCTTTGCTTCAATGTCAGTTCAAGTTGAAGCAAATGTTTGTGTCTGATCACTGGCGTAATTGTAGATACAGCAAGAGACAGGATGGGAAAGCCATTACAAAAATGGCGTACTCTGAGACGTTTTGGCGTGGAATAGAAGAAGCATGCTTAGTTAGTGAACCTATAGTAAAGGTTCTCAGATTGGTAAATGGGGAAAACCCTGCAATGACTTATTTGTATGAGGGCATGGATAGGGCCAAGGAGGCCATTCGTTCTTATTATGCAGACAAGGGTTTTGTTGGCCTTGATAGGCAGATGATGTTATGGGATGTGATTGATAGTCAGTGGACAGGGATGCTTCATCAACCCATTCATGCAGCAACATTCTTCCTCAACCCCGCATTTTCATACAAATGCGGCTTTGATTTTGATGGCGAAGTGATGGAAGGGCTCCATTCCTGTATTTAGAGGATGGTACCTGATCCTGAGCTTCATAGCAAAATCAATCGCGAGATACAGTATTATCAGGATTGTGTTGGCCTATTTAGCTTTGATGATGCTATTAGGGAAAGGACCCTCTTCATGCCACGTAAGTGACAAGTCATCACTCATTAGAAATTAGAATTTTCAATTTAGAATTTCCTTACTTATAATTCTATTTTTTTTAAATTCAATTATGTAACTTTTATTTGAAAGTTTAATTATGTTTTAAGTTTTTGAATTTTTTATTTCATTATTTTGTTGTAGATATTTGGTGGCGAAGCTATGGTGCAAGGGCACCAAATTTGCAGAAATTGGCCATACGAATCTTGAGTCAAACATGTAGTTCTTCAAGGTGTGAGCGCAATTGGAGTGTATTTGAGAAAATACACGCAAAAAAGCGCAATAGGTATAACATTGAGCTCCAGCCTTCAGTTGAGAAATTACACTTATTGTAATTTTTAATTTTTAATTTATGACCTTCAAGTGTCAAGAGTCAAGAGTCAAGACTCATTAGTCTTTTTGACACTCTTACAGGTTGGAGTTCGCATGCCTCAATGATTTAGTGTATGTGCATTACAACATCCGACTTCGAGTGAGGAAAACAAAATCAACAATGGATCCAGATGCCATTTCCTTAGACAATATTGATGTATTGTCTCAATGGACGATGGAGTCTGAGGAGCCCATCTTGGAGGAATCACCTTCATGATTAGAGCCAGTGGTAGATGATCCATTAGAACAGGGGCAGCAAGAGGAGGAGCATTGGGAGGAGCAGCAGCACTCGGAGGAGGAGCAGGAAGACACTGTGGGAGCAACAGCATCAACACCATTTGCTATAGGTATAGGAGAGCACAGCCCCATACCTAGCACTCATTATTTGACACTAGGTGTAGAGGCAGGGTCAGGGCCTTCTACTACTAGGGGTAGGCCTGGTAAACAGCCCATCATGTTTTCCCGTAAAAGGGGGAGAGGACAGTGATTTCAGATAGATAGCTACCAGTTTTATTAGTTATACTACATATAACTCATGATGATGAGATACTTTTATATATGTGATGTTATTTTGTATTAGTTCTCCACATTTGAGTCCTTGAATGGACAATTATCAGGGATCAGCAGGATTTGGTATCGCCTTTGATGTATCATTTCTATTTGACATCTATATAGCATTGCTTTCTTCATATTTATGTGCCAATGTGTTTATTTCATGTTGTTATTGCTTTAAATGAATATATTATGCATTTTTTATGCTTGTTGATATTTGCCAATATTTTGCCGATATTGCCGATAAGATATTTTATGGACCCTCGCCGATATTGTGCCGATACTGATATTTTCAACACTGATAAATACCTTGATAAGTCATCAAATTGTAGCATAAGAAGTATAAATTTCTTTGGTAACCTAGTTGTTGCCTTTAGGGCTATGCGAAGTCGTTGGGGAACTCCTTGATTGGGTAAAAAAAACTCCAAAGGTTGAAATCTCAATGACTCCATTCTCCCAATAGACTAGGCACTGGTTTAATCCTTGGTGATCACTTCAAGGAACATCTTTTCACCTCCCTCTCTCTCTTTTTCTAAGCCCTAACCCTAGTGTCTCCTAGGGAACCACACGAAATTCATTGCAGCCATCCATTTGGTGAGCAGTTGGAGCACAACTACGTTGGGGTGTCCTCTAGGCCCTCACCAATTTTGAGAGAATTCTCATGGCTAGAATTGGAATTATACCAAGCCCGAGGCCCAACTCCGTTCTTGGTCCTAGGTTTCATAGGTTAGTGGCTTCATCAAGGATCATTACCTTGAAAATTCAAGTCAAATCTAATCTTTTTTATTCTTTTCTCCCCCCTTACTTGGTCAAGACTTTTTGTTTGAAATGTCACCTAAACCCTTGACCTTGTTTGGGTCCACTTGGGTTTTTTTGTGGTCCCACACCCTTTATTGCTCTAATTTCACAAGGATCACCTTAGGAACCCTTTATTATAGGAAATCTTAAGTCTAGGTCATCCCTTTATTAAGGAATACTCCTCAACCCTAGGTCTGAGTTCCCCCTTAGCCCTTATTGGAGAGCCATACATCTTGCTTTTAAAGCAAGCAACCCCTATCATTCGAGTCTCTCCTTTGAATAGGCTTTTCAAATCATTATCTATAGATCATTGATATACACTCATAGTGATTTCCCTTATACCAGGGCTCCTCACATCAGTGAAAGCCTATAAAGAGCAGGCGACATTGACTGAGGTGACAGTGGGTCTTTGTCCCATTGTTGCCACTTGGTCTAGTAGTCACCCCTTTGCAACCCCTCCTAGGACCCCTACTAGATTGAGCGGTAACAGGTTTCTATAGTTGCTAGAGGCAGAAAAATTTGTCAAAGTGATTTCTTAGAGGCAGTGCAAGTTTTTGGGAGGGCCAGCGGGAAGTGCGAGTTCACAAAGAAAATGTGAAATGCCCAGTAGCAACCATGATGCTTGTAGAGGGAGACTATGAGTTTTCCAGGCTTGTTAGCTGGTAGAAGAGTAATTTTGTTATTATCTCTCGAGGGCTCCAGTAATGGTTTCAGCAATATTGAGGGATCAAGATAGGTTGGATGGTGAATCGAAATTTGGTTTCTAAAGACTCTGATCCCTTCTTATCCTAGAAGAGCACGGACTGAAGGAGTTTGCTACAGCACATATTGTTGTACCAACAGATCCTATCATGTTGCATGAGTACCGAAAAGATGATGCCAAGGATAGGCGTATTAATCTGGATGGGATAAAGGACCACATAGTTCCACATTTAGCGGAAGAAGATATAGCCAAGAAGATGTGGGATACCATCAACAAACTTTTCTAAGACAAAAATATGAATCGAAAAATGATCCTAAGAGAGAAGCTAAGAACCTCCAGATAAAATAAGGGAGAAAGCGTTGTTAGTTATCTTACCCACGTCAGGAAAGTCAAAGATGAGCTAGTAGCCATTAGAGAGAAGGTCGAGGAGGAAGAGCTTTTGAGAACAACACTAAATGGTTTTCAGAAAAAGTGGGATGTTTTCATGCAAGTGGTCAGTGGAAGATCTGATTTTCCTAGTTGGGAACACTTGTGGAATGACTTCACACAAGAGGAGCTTCGACTGAGCCTTATGAAAGGCAACAGTAGTACTAGTAGCAGTTCCAAGTAGAAGGGAGATGACAACAAGAATGTTGCTCTTATGAAGAAGGGAAAAGCAAAGAAGGGTTCTAGTAAGGGGTCCAACTCCAAGGAGGATAAGAAGAAGGACATGTCAAAGATCAAGTGCTATGGATGTCATGGGTTTGGCCATTATTGTGGCAATTTCTTGTATAAGAAGAAAGGTGACAAGAAGGGCGAGAAGCAAACAACAACAATCACAGATGAGCTTTCCGGACGGATGGAGGATGAGTTTGCACTCATCGCTTACAACAGAAGTCTGGGAGAGTTGTGGCATAGTGAAATGGGACATGTGTACTAAAGGTGACAAATGTTCCAAATGTGAGCATGGAGCACAATGGTGTCGAGTATAGAACACCTTCGCTAAGAGGGAGTGTTGGTTCATGTAGCTCGGACAGGTGTTCTAGCCTCAAGTAATGTCAGTGATGCTAGGAACACAAAAGCGGAAAATATCTCCAAGCCCAGTTTATTTTATAAAGTGAAAATGTCATAATTAAATTAATGAATTAGTTTTTAATTATTTTCCTAACACTAACTTAGGGAAATAGATTAATTAAATAGTAAAAATTGAGACATGGTCGATTTTCCTCTAAAGACTTCTAGTAAAGTTTCTAAGTGATCTTAGCCATCGATTAGATCATTTCAGATATAGATCTTGGTCGTTGATTCTCAACGAGAGATTATAAAGGAAATCGATGGGCAGTCTTGGAGATCAATTCATTGCAGTGAAGAGGGCACAGTGATAGCGTGGGGTTTGATAACAGTGAGGGTTTTAGCAGCAATTGAAGCAGTAAATATTTCCAAAGTTTTCTTTCATCAGTCTTCTTCTAGTTTCTGAGCTCTGAAGGAGGAATTCTCTCAAAGTTATTTTGTCGACAAAGAGGTCGTACGAGATTGCCATGAGAGGTCATGCAAGTTAGCCAGTGCACAGAAGTGGGTAGCAGATCGATTTCTAATTGCCGGAGACGAGATACGAAGGAAGTGTGATTTGCAGGCGGATGAAGGGATTGCAAGAATGATTTTCTTGTAGCAAATTGAGTTCCAGTTGAACTGTGTGCATTTCCAGTCGCCAGTGCAAGTTGCAGGCAGGAGTGCGGGTTATAGGGAGGTCATGTCAGGTTGCAAAGGGAGGCTATGACCCTTCCAGTGGTTAGATCGACCTATGGAGGTGAAAAAGTGTTTTTTGCCGGATCTTTGTCGTGGTTTGGCAATGTTGACACCTAATCCGAAAGGATTGGGATTATTGTAAATATTGTAAATAGGTATAATATTTCAAATATGAATTGCAGAAATCCAAAAGACCTTGGAATTGGAATCCCAAGAGTCTCTCCACTCATGTATATATTCATGCTTTGGTTAATGCAATTAAAGAAGTTGCATTGTGGATGTTAGTTTTTGTAGCATCAGATGTGTTCTAGCCATGAAATTTGGTGGACATGCTAGAATACATGAAATCTTCAAAACCCAGAAATCATTTCTGGAAATTCCGCCTAGAAGTGTCCCAATTAGATTATTAACCATTTTTATTAAATATTTCCTAAGTCTAAACTTAAGGAATATAGTTAATTAATCAGTATTAATTGAGATAAGGTGAGAATCATCTAGAAACTCACATGGATTGATCCAGAGATGAGCCTAGCCATTGATTAAGTTTTAATCTTGGTTATTGGTGCCCCGATAGTGGATTATAAGAGGAAATCGATGTGGTGATGGAAGAGGAACCAAAGTCACTTGGAGAATTCAATTTTCCAGAGTAGCAGCAATCAGTTTCCGGAGAGTTCGAGATTCAGTGAGGCAACAGAGATAGTGAGGGACAAGGACAGTGATCCAGAGGAAGTTTTCCAGATACGATGAGACCGCAGCAAGAGGGTCGAGTTATTCCCAATGAAGCAGCGTAGAGGACTGCGTAGTTACTTCAGATTGGCAATTCGATTTAGCTGAGGAAAAATCCGTTCTAAATTCCAGAGGTTGGGCAGAGGTTCCACAGTGTCGAAGAGATGATTTCCTCAGCAATGGCAGGCATAATGACTTCATCAGAAAATAGTTGGAGGCTTGACATCACAGGGACTGCGCAGTGCAACACAAAGGTTCACGCAGAGGGTCCGGGATGTTGATTTTGGGTAGCATCGGATGTGCTCTAGCCATGAAATTTGGTAGAGACTTTGGGGCACATGAGATCTCCAATACCCAGAAAGGGTTTGGATAGATTCTAAACAAATAAGGAGATATTAAAATAATTAATATTTTTAATGAAGTCCCTAAGTCTAAACTTAGGGAAAACAAAATATTCATGTATATTAATATGAATCTATGTTAGAGTGGTCCAAAAGACATGGATCAAGCCAGATCTAATCTTAGCCGTTGATAGGGACTTAATTTCAGTCGTTGAGATGTCAACAGGAAAAGTATAAGAGGAGGCTTGAGGGTCAATTGGAGAATACACCAGATGATCAGTCATTCTATTCTCTAGAGCGGGGTTTGCTAAGAGAGATAGAATCAGTGATCGAGAAGGAGCTAAGGGGCATTGAGTACAGAGAAACAGAGAAGGCATAGATTGTGTCGGGAGAGCAGCGCAACAGCCAAGGAGGGTGATGCAGAGCCAGCAAGGGCTCACGCAGGGCCATGCAAAGGCAGCCAAGTGCTGCGCAGAGCACTAGAGGGGCCAGCGCAACTAACGCAGAGGCTCCCAGAGCTAACGCAAGGCCTCCTGGGGCTGAAGCAGGCCTAGAAAGGCTGACGCAGGGCCAGCGTGAGACTAGAGGAGCTGATGCAGTCCAGTTTGGGCAGACGCTGTGGTTGCAGAGCAGTTTTGTGCTGAGGAGATACCAGAAGGATTTTCTGGGGTTTCAGCCAGGAGATTTCTCTCAAACTGTGAGGTATAGCTACTAAGCTGCTAAGGAAATTCTTCGTTGGGTAGGCCAATTTTGGCACGCAGATTTTACTCTGATATTGCTTAATAAGAAAACCCTCAGATAACTGCACCGGTTTTCCCACATTGGGTTTTTCCAGGGACATTGGTCCAAAAATAATGGTGTCATGTGGTGTGTTTGTTCTTGTTTCTTTTAGTTGTTGATCTATAATATGTTGAACATGTACTGGTGTTTATTTTCAGTAACTAATTTTTAAATAATTTGTTAAAGAAAAATAACAAGTAGGTAGGAATAAATCAAAAAAAGTGCATGAAGGGTTTCTAAACTAAGGAAAATTAGAAATTTCAACACAGGAGGCCGAGTTTTCTGAAGGCAGGTTGTGCTAGGATTACTTGTGGAGGAAGGGTAATTCCCTTCAATAGTTTTGCCTAGAATTTTTCTTGTTGTGGATTGCTAGTTTCAGGCATCCAGATTGTACTCAGATTTTCACTGTTACATAATAATAAAAACCCTCACTGTTGCACCGGTTTTCCCAAGTTAGGTTTTTCCGGGGACATTTGTCCAAAAATAATGGTGTCAAATTTGATATGTGTGCTAGTATTTTCTTAGTTTCCAACACTAAATTTCCGCAGTTTTATTTGTGAAGGTTACGGTGTGTATATTTCGATATTTGTCGCAACAAATAAATTGTTAAAATAATTATCAATTAGAAGAAATAATACCAATTGCTACAATAGGATTTCAGCAGTAAGTTGAAATTTTCATGGTAGCAGAGTGTAACTGATTAGCCGGGGAGGTCAGAAGCAAAAGAAGGAATTTCATTGTTTAGTAAGAGCAGCGGGCCAAAATATTCAGAGGTAGTGCAATTCCTTGAAAGACAGGTCGAATTGCTAGAGCAGCAGTTCGATTTTCAGTGGCAGGTTAGCAAACAAATCGAGTTGCTCAAGTTAGTGATTCCGGTAGTCAGAGGGATCGACTGCAGCTCAGATTTTTCATTGGGCATATTTTTGGTTGGACGCAAAAGGTTTTGCAACAGTTCGCTAGAGCAAAACCAACGTCGGGTGGAAGAAAGAAGCACACACAAAAGAGGGAAAATTTTCCTCAAAGAACTTCGAGTCTCGGAAGTTCGAATTTCCAGTTGTAGATTGGCAGTAGCAGTTAGCAGAGTCACGCATTCCAGAAGGGAGTGTGAATAGCAGCGCAACAACCGAGCATAGGGAAAGAGGGAGTTTTTGACAATTTTAGAGATAGCCACTATAGGGCTTAGAGACTAGGATAGGTTGGATGGATCTTCCAACTGTCATCTATAAGGCTAGGATGTCCTTCCTTCTAGATTAATATGGCCTGAAAGCCTATACTGATAATGTAGTGGCAATTCCCCAAGATGCAAATCAGTTGAAGGAATATAGGAAGGAGATGGCGCGGGCGAAGCGGTTGATCCTGGATGGAGTTCGAGACTTAATATATTCTCACATATAGCGGCCAAGGGAACGACCAAAGAGATGTGGGATGCTCTCTCCACATTATACCAAGGTACTTCCGAGTAGTGGAAGATGTTCCTAGAAGAAAAGTTGAGATGCATCAGGATGCAGAAGTGGGAAGGTATAGATCCCTTCCTCACTAGGATTCAGGAGGTCCAAGAACAGCTGTCAGTTGTTGGGGCGGTGCCTCAACCATCAGAACTAGTGCGATTGCCGCTCAATAGTGTCTCAGAGGATTGGCAGGTTTTTGTCCAAAGCATATTGGGCAAAGAGAGGTTACCAAACTAGGACAAAATATGGGTCGATTTGTAGCAGAAGGAATTGAAGTGAGCTCCGTTAAAGAGCTCCATTAGTGGCAGCAATAGCAGCGAATCAAAGATGGTGAAGGAAGAGGAGAATGTTTCCCTCGCATCTAAAGGTACCAATCAGGGGCAGGGGGAGCATAGAAAGAAGAAGAAGGACCTATCTAAGGTCAAGTGCTTTAGGTGTGGCGAATTTAGCCACTACAGTGCCCAGTGTCCTCTTAAGAAGAAGGACAAAGAGGAGAAGTAGGATCAAGCAGCAACTCATGCTGAGATAGATAGGTTGTCCTCCAGCTTGGAGGAAGACTTCACTATGATTGCCCATATACCTCTAGGAGTGAGGTGGGGCGACTGGGAGTTTTAGCCCCAGAATACTTCAAAGGTTGGGCAAGGTCCTTGAGAAGTCTACGTCATGGATCACTACCTGGCTATGGGGGCCCACAGTTTTTAGTAGTGGAATGGATCAGTGGCAGTTCATGCATTCAGTACCAAAGTGACAGTTGCAAAGACTAGTGGTAGTGAGATGCTAGAGTGTGTAATGCGAAGTTGGCAATAGTGTAAAGTGGCACAGTGTAGAGTCAGCAACAACGCAGATGCTTCAGAGACAGTCCAGAGGCTAGTAGCAGTCAGAGACTCAGGTGACAGATGCATTATACTGAACACAGATGATTCAGTATTTTGGATTTTTTTCAGTTGCAGATGTTACAGTTGCAGCAACAACAGAGTTGCAGTGTAGATGCAGTGTTGGCGGTAGTATAGCAGGGTTATCAACAACACAGATGCAGCATCAGAGTTGCGCAATAGTTGATGGGCAGTGGCAGGCAGTCACAGTGCCCAGACATCAGCAGCGTGACAGGAGATGATACAAAGACAAGGTATTATGGCAGGGAGTTCAGCACTATAACACATTCCTCGCTAAGAGGAAGTGTCAATTTTTGTAGCATCAGATGTGTTCTAGCCATGAAATTTGGTGGAGAGGCTAGAGTACATGAGATCTCCAAAACCCATAAATTGTTTCTGGAAATTCTGCTTGGAAGTGTCTCAATTAGATTATTAACGCTTTTTTTAATATTTCTTAGGTCTAAACTTAGGGAATATGGTTAGTTAATCAATATTAATTGAGATAAGGTGAAAATCATCTAGAAACTCACATGGATTAATCTAGAGATGATCCTAGCCATTGATTAAGTTTTAATCTTGGCCACTGGTGCTCCAACAGTGGATTATAAAAGATCGATGTGGTGATGGAGAGGGAACTGGAGTCACTTGGAGAATTCGATTTTCCAGAGTAGCAGCAGTCAGTTGTCAGAGAGTTCGAGCTTCAGTGAGGTAGCAGAGATAGTGAGGGGCAGGGAAAGTGATCCGGAGGAAGTTTTCCAGATCTGGAGAGGCAGCAGCAAGAGGGCCAAGTTATTCCCAGTGAGGCAGCGCAAAGGACTGCGCCATTGCTTCAGATTGGCAATTCGATTTAGTTGTGGAAAAATTTGTTCTTAGTTCCAGAGGCCGAGCAGAGGTTCCAGAGTGTCGAAGAGACAATTTACTCAGCAGTGGTAGGTAGAACAGCTTCATCAGAAACTGGTTGGAGGCTTGACGTCATAGATACTGCATAGTGCAACGCAGAGGCTGACGCAGAGAGTCTAGGAGACCGAGTTTTCTAAAGGCAGGTGTGCCGGGATTGCTTCTGGAGGAAGAGTAATTCTGTTCAATAATTTTGCCCAAAGTTTTTCTTGTTGTGGATTGCTAGTTTTAGGCATCCAGATTGTACTCAGATTTTCACTGCTGCATAATAATAAAAACCCTCACTATTGCACAGGTTTTCCCAAGTTGGGTTTTTCTGGGGACATTTGTCCAAAAATAATAGTGTCAAATTTAATGTGTGTGTGCTAGTATTTTCTCAGTTTTATCACTATTTTATTTCCATAGTTTTATTTGTGAAGGTTGTAGTGTGTTTATTTTGACATTTGTCGTAGCAAATAAATTTTTTAAATAATTATCAATTAGAAGAAATAATAAGAGTTATTGCAATAGGATTTCAACAGTAAGTTGAAATTTTCATAGTGGAGTTATCAATGCCTGGCCTGACATGGTATTAGAGCTACAGGTGTCTTTTTAGCGTGGATTACTTCTTCCACTTGTTGTTTCCTCTCGAGATCTCAAAAACTTCCTCTAGATCATTGTCCCTGCCTCTCTTTGTCTCTGCTTCCCTTCTCCAACTCGAACTCCTTCAACAACTGTTGCTGCTCTCTAGAGGATCAAACTGCCCAAGGAAATTGATCTTTGTGTGTGTTCTCCATCTACTCATCAACCTCCTCTTATAATATCCAATTGGGACTCCAACGGCCAAGATTAAAACATAATTGATGGTTGAGATTATTTCTAGATCAATCCATGTGAGTTCTAGATGATTCACACCTTTCTCAATTAATATTGATTAATTAACCCCTTTTCCTAAGTGTCAACTTAGGAAATATTTAAAAATAGGCTAATAATCCAATTGAGACACTTCTAGGTGGAATTTCCATAAACGATTTATGGGTTATGGAGAACTCCTGTGTTTTAGCCTCTCCACAAAGTTTCAAGACTAGAACACCTTTGATGCTACAAAACTAACATGACTCCTGAATAAACCTTCTCTAAAAAGAAACTAGAGGTGGGGAACATGAGAATCTTTGGATGTCCTGTATATATTCATGTTCTTAAGGATAAGAGGAACAAGCTTGAGCCTTCAAGAAAGAAAGGCATATTTGTTGGATAAAGTGAATCTTCAAAAGCCTACAAAATATACATTCCAAAGTAATAACGGATTGAGGCCAGCCAATATGTCACCTTCCATGAGAAAGTGGCATATTGAAGTTCTATGGAAGTCTCCATAGATTCCATGGAAGAGGTAAAGCAGGAGACTTCAAGAGAAGAACATTTGAGTTCTACAGAATGTACCAGAAGGCCAGAAGGGCTTCAAGATCTAGCAAAACTAGTCATAGTTCCAAAGATCATGAAGAGACCAACATGGCTTAGATCCACATTAGATGACACATCTCAAGAGACAAAGAAGCTTAAGAGGTTCTCCAACTATGCAACTCTCATGAAAAAACTCATTGATGAAGAACCTTCCACATATAAAGAAGCAGTTTGTCAGCAAGTGTGGAAGGAAGCAATGAATGAAGAGTATCAATCAATCATAAAAAATGATGTTTGGGAAATCATGCCAAGGCCTAAAGGGAACTCAGTGGTGACTTCTAAGTGGATCTACAAGATAAAGCATGTTGCAGATGGTAGCATTGACAAATACAAGGCACAGTTCGTGGCCAGAGGATTCTCGCAGAAAGAGGGAGAAGACTATGATGAGACTTTTGCTCCAGTTTCCAAGTATGCCTCCATCAATTCTATCATTTCTCTTGCTACTTCGTTGGGATCAGTGTTGCAGGAAACGTTTCCCCCCCCCTCCCCCCCGATAAAAAGCCCGATCTGCGATCCGTACGGATCTGTGGGTGATCCACCCTCCAAAACACGTTTTGGAAAAACCGAAACGTGGATCAGGCTAATAAATACGCTTCCTGCCAATTCGGAACCGTATGGCCGAAAAGCATTTCGTATGGCAGATCAATTGTACGATCCGCAGCGCATCCGAGTCAGATCCGTACGGATCATGACTGCTTTGCCGGGCGGGCAGCTGTTTCCGCCGCGCAAGCCAAAAAAGTGTGACTTTTTTTAATTTTTTTCGCCCTTTTTTTGTTTTTTTTGGTTGGGGGTGGGTCCACCTCGAGTTAGGGTGAGGAGTGAAGGGATTTAAGACCCTTTCATCTCTCATTTGCTCACTTTTATTTTATGAGAGCTCGGAGAAGAGAGGTGAGGAGAAGAGAGGAGAAATAGAGGAAATCTTGGAGAAGTGAAGGAGGAGGAGCTAGGAGAAGGAGGAGGAGCTTGGAGGACTTCCATATACAAGAGCTAAAGAGGTAAGTGCAAACCCCAAAGTTCAAACTCCCTCATTTTTTTGACATTGTTTTTTATATTTTTCTCCTCCCTCTCCTACTCTTTCCCATTCTTTCTACTTGTTCATTTAATTGCAAGTTGTCCACCACCTATATCCATATTCCAAGATGGTGTTCTTATGGCTTCTATGTATCATTCTACTTTTGGTTTTAATGATGGCAAGGGGGAGTAGGAATAGAAGGGAAGAAGAACAAGAGGATAGTGATCCCAATATGAGTGACCCAATGTATGATGAGGAGGAAGGGTTTGAAGAGGGAAGGGGATGAAGTTGAACCTAAAGGGAACACTGAAACACTAAAGGGGAAAGCTGCATTAACACCCTTGTGGAACTATGCGACCAAACTTGAAGGGGGAAAGGGTGGTGGAAGCTACAAATTTTTTTGCCCTCATGGTTGTCATGGAGGAAAACCATTTAGCGGTTCATATACCCGTGTGAGGAGGCATCTTTGTGGGGTGATGGGCAGTGATGAAAAAAAAGGTGTTGTGTGGATACAAATTTGACCAAACATTTCAGTTGAACAAAGAAGAAAATACATCCAAATAGAGGAGGTTGCACAACAAAAAAGCAAGAAACAAAGAACTCATTTTGAATCAAGTGCAACCTCTAGATTTGATAGCTCATCTCCTCATGGTACTTCTGCAAGCTCTAAAGGTAAAAGAACAATAGAGGATTTCCTGAATGTCGTTGGGAGGGATGATGTGGATGGAAAGATAGTCTTATTTCTTTGTGCTTGCAGTGTACCATTCAATGTGCTTCGCTCTCCCTATTGGCATGAAATGGTAAAGGCCATCAATAAAGCCCCAAAAGGATAAAAGTCCCCCAACTATGAGAAAGCTAGCACATTGTTATTAGAAAGAGAAAAAGAAAAGGTCCAAAGAGCTTTGACACGTTTTACAAATGAGTGGGTAGATTGTGGGGTATCCATTTTATTAGATGGGTGGACAAATATTAGAAACCAACATTTGATAAATGTTCTTGGTGTTTCTACTAGTGGTGTAGTATTTATTACATGTCATGACTCCTCCTCCATCAATGCATCTTCCCAAAACATTGCAGATCTCCTATTGCAATCAATCAGAGATGTTGGTCCGAATAATGTGGTTCAAGTGATCACAAAAAATGCAGCAAATTGTAAGGCAGCAGGAAAAGTTATTGAGCATACTCATCCACACATCTTTTGGTCTGGGTGTTTGGTTCACACATTGAACCTTTTGATGCATGATATTGTGAAGCATAAAGAATGTGGGTGGATTAATGAGCTTTACAGGTGAGGGAAGCAACTCATTAAATTCATCACAGGGCGTACAAGGATAAACTACTTCTATGGCACTTACTCCAAGTTGTAGTTGCTTAAACTTGCAAAAACAAGATTTGCCAGTTATTACCTCATCTTTAGGCAGCTAGTGAAGGTGAGACAAGCTTTAACTAATATGGTGTGTGTTGAATCATGAGAGGAAATTAACATTGATAGAGATGGTGCTAATGTAGCCAAGGACACTATTCTTGACATGTACTTTTGGTCACAAGTTAAATATGTTTTACAATACACCAAACCAATTTATTACATGATCAAGTTTGGAGATACACATCAACCAATAACTAGGGAGGTTTATGAGCAAATGGATAGCATGATGGGGCAAATTAAAGACATTGTTGAGCCAGAGATATCACCTTGTACAACTATATTCCTGCAGAGGTGGAAAATCGATGGGAAATTCTAAATGTTCCATTGTATGCATTAGCATATGTTTTGACACCTAAATATTATCATCCATCATGGCTTTTAACACCAGCACCTGGGGGGGGAAGCAGGAGAAAACCACACCAAGATCAAGAGATTCACAAAAAATATATGATTGCATTGAGTAAATTAGTCCCTGATGAGGAGGAGGCTGCCATGGTACGGACATAGTTGAGCAACTATACACTTAGCACTGGTCCATTTGGGAGCATGCATGCAATTAGAGATCGAGAAACTTTTTCTTCTCTTGAGTGGTGGAACATGCATGGAGGTGATACTCCACTTCTACAGACTTTGGCATTGTGGGTGTTATCACAGGTGGTAAACACTTCTTTTGTAGAGAGGTGTTGGAGCTCTTATTCTTTCATCCACAGTGTTAAAAGGAACAGGGTGAGTTTAGACTAGGCAGAGAGCTTGGTTTATGTTCATTACAACTTGTGATTGTTGTCCCATTACTGTGATGATGCAAAGACTAATAAAGACCTTAAAATTTGGGACAGGAATCCAGAGGAGCCCAATTTAGAGGATGGAGTGTTGCGATTAGAGCAATTAGAGGATGCTCTTATCCAAGTGTGTCCATTGTGTATGAATTTTGCTTATAAAGCATTTCTCTAATTCCTCTTTTTAATTTTTTTTGTTAACTAGTGGTTTTTTTGTATGGATTTTTTGAGTGATTCTAGGATGATGATGATTGAGTTGAGATGACACCCCCATCTGGTCCCTTGGTTCCCAGGTTCGATGGTTCAACGCCAACAGCAAGGGGTTTGTCTTCATCAATTTCAGTGCCACAACTTCCACAGGCAATATCTTCTTCATTGCCACCACGTGGAGGCCCGCCGCCATGTTCTCTTCGTGGTGGAAGGAGGAGAGATTAGTAGATATATTCACAATTTACTACTTTTGTCATAGATTAATCATTAGACTTGTAGGCTTGTCAATTTGAACATTTTTGTCTTGGCAGTGACCAAGTGACCTATTTTGTAAACATTATTATTTGAATTTTGGACATGACAAATGTTGACAGTTGCTCACTTGCTAGATAGATCATAATATGCTCTATGTTTTATGTTTTATAATATGCTTAAATGTTTAATGTTTTATATTATGCTTAAAAATTTGATGTATATTTGTAATTGCTAGAATATAGATGGTTGATGCTCGAATAATTAATCATTGAAGTACATACTACAATGCAATCATGGATGCCATCTCTATCTTGATTTACGTAAAAATATGCATGTTTTCATGTCTTCTACAACTAATTTGGTATTTGGGATGTTTGTTTTGAATATAAATGCAAAAAAATAAAATACAAAATATAATCTATATATATATATATATTATAATAGTAGATGCTTCCAAGATGCTTCGCTTCCTAGATTTTTGGAAAATGACGCTTTTGTGTCCCCGCTTCCAAAAAACGTCCTCGTTGCATCCCCGCTTCGTGCAACATTGGTTGAGATGGAATTTGCACCGGATGGATATGAAGACTGCTTTCCTCAATGGTGTGATTGAGGAAGAGGTGTACATAGAGTAACCTTGAGGATTTGAGGTATATGGAAAGGAATCTCATGTTTGCAGGTTGAAAAAGGCCTTATATCGACTCAAGCAAGCTCCAAGAGCTTGGTATGATCGTATCACCAACTATCTGGCAAGACTGGGATTTACCAAGAGTGAAGCCCATCCAAACCTTTACTTTAAGGTTGTAAGCTAAGTAACCGGATTCGTCCAAACCCCTCTGCGAATTTGAATCCTGTGAATCGGATACAATTCGCTAGGAATTTGAATCCTAGAACAGGATTCGACATGTCCGTACGAGATTCGTACGAATCTCATACAGACACATCGAATCCTGATTCTAGGATTTGAATACCCTAAATATGCCTTCCGCGGACTTAAAAACGCGTTGTTCTTTTTTGTTTTCACCTTATTTCTCATTCACTTTTGCATAGTTTGAGCTGTGGGCAAGGAGCTAAGGGTTTGGAGCAAGGAGCTATGGGAGTACAACGTTCGGCAAGGAGATTCAAGCACCAGGTAAGTGCATTTCAGCTCCATATTTTTGCATTTCTTATTCTATTACAACAGTTTGTATATGAATTTTTTTTTACAAATTTGTGCAAGTTTTGTTCATTTTTTTTACACTATTCATGGCTCAATCAAAGGCAGTGGTTAAGGGGCAAAGGAAGGGGAAGAATGTCTCCATTGGAGATGCCCCTCCTCCCCCAATATCATCAGAGTCTGCTACAAGTAATGTTGAGGGATGAGGAGGACCTAATGACAACATTGAGAAATATCCCTTGTGGAAATATGTCACAAGAGAGGATGGGACAAGCATCAAGAAGAAGGGAGGAGGCAATGTGCAATGGAGATGCAACTTTTGTCACATTGCTTTCAAAAGCACATATTTCCATGTGAAAGGCCATTTGTTGGCTTTACCGAGTTGTGGAATTGGAGCTTGTAAAGTTGTTCCTTTACAAAAGAGGAAAGAAATGGAAAAAGAGTCCAATGTTGGTATGGAAAATGTCACTGCAAAATCAAGAAAAACCAAGAATGAAGACCCCCTTCCATTTTTGAGGAAAGGCACCACCAAATTTCCATTTGAGAGTTCTATTGGGAGACAAGCAGCAAAAAGAAGAGCAATTACACTTGGTCCAATGGACAAGATTTTTCAGAAAGAGAAATGGGAAGAGCTTGATCTCACCATTGCCTTCTTTTTCTATCAAAACTTCATATCATTTAATGTTGCACGCTCACCTTTATTTATTGTGATGTGTCGAGCTCTAACTCACGAGTCTCCATCATGGTATGTGCCTCCTGGTTCAGAGAAGCTTAGAACCACATTGTTGACGAAGGCAAAAAAAGAGGTGCAAAAAATGCTTGAGCCTATTGTAGCATCATGGCCAACATCCGGGGTTAACATTGTTTCTGATGGATGGACAGATCCAACACGACACCCAATCATCAACTTCATGGTATCTTCCTTGAATGGTCCATTTTCCTTGAAAGCAGTGGATACACTTGGAGAATACAAGGATGCACAATTTATCGGTGAGTTATTTATTAAAGTTATTGAAGATGTAGGTGTTGATTCTTGTGTGCAAATCATTACAGATAATGCCCCTGTTTGCAAGGCTGCTGGCATGATTATGGAAGCTAAATATTCACAAGTGTTTTGGACACCTTGCATTGTCCATTTATGGAACTTAGCACTGAAATCCATTGCTTCTGATGTGCTTTGGATTGGTAACATTATTGAGGATGCACGACATATCTGTAACTTTGTGCAAAATCATACAAATGCCCTCACTATCTAAAGGAGTACACCAATCTATCATTGTTGAAGATTGCTGATACACGGCTTGCCTCTTCATTCATGATGTTGAAGAGGTTGAGGGAGGTTGAGGGAGGTCAAGACCGCTCTTGGGTCCATGGTTATTTCTAAGTTTTGGTCTTTTTGGAGAAAGATAGATCAGGTAGCCTCTAAAAGAGTGAAGGACACAGTGCTAGATGATGCTTGGTGGGAGAGGGTAGATTTAATTATTGAGATCATGGACCCTATTATTTCTTTGCTTCGATTTGCAGATACAGACAAACCAACCCTAGGAGAGGTTTATGAACGATGGGATTCCATGATTGAGTCTGTGAGGAGCATTATTCTACAAAGTGAGTGCCCTGAGTATGAGACATCACTGAGGCCTTTTGTGATACTATACATAATATTCTTGTCATCAGATGGGACAAGAATTGTACACCTTTACATTGTTTGGCTCACTCATTGAACCCAAAATACTACAGCCATGAGTGGCTGAATGGTGGACCTTCCCGCAGATTCCCTCCTCACATGGATGGTGAAATCTCACAGGGGAGGAAAAAGGCATTCAGGCGGGTTTTTCAGGATAGTGCATTGCTTGATGAGGTGGAGGATGCCTTTACAGAGTTTTCCATTGGCACTGGTCGATTTGCAAAACATGATGTGATTAGAGACAGAGGGGTTAAGAAGCCCTATTCTTGGTGGAAAAATCATGGGGCAACAAGCCCTCCTCTTCAGTAGTTAGCCATGAGGCTCTTCTCTCAGGTGACTTCATCCTCTTATTGCAAGAGGAATTGGAGCACATATGGGAATTTGTATAGTGTGAAGAAGAGCAAGCTTGAGCAGTGCAGGACAGAGACAATGGTGTATGTGCACACCAACCTTCGTCTTATTTACAGGTAGAGGGAAGAGTGGTTGAGGGGAAAGACAAAGATATGGGATGTCTTTCCTAATGACATGGATCTAGACAACAGTGTTGAGTTGGCATTGGTCAACATGTATCTCAATGATCCAGTGCTAGAGCCTGTTAGATTTGATGATGGTGATATTTTTGAGGGGTCATCCTCCACACCAGCAGATGTAGAGGTGACTATGGATACAGGGGAGGAGGAGGATGCAGAGGAGAGCAGTGGTGACCATGATGATGAGGACATTGATGCTGATTCTGATGATGACTCTAAGGATTGATGACTACCTATTTCCTTGAGGCTTGTATACTTGTAGTTGTTTTATATTTTCTATTTCTATTTTCCATTGGCAATGCACCAGCACTACCTATGTAACACATTTTGATTTGATGACTTAATGAGAAAACTACAATTGTCAATGTCTTTATCTTACTATCTTGTAGTTGTAAGTTGTCTTTCATTTATGAATTATGAATCATGATTTATGTGACCACTGACATGTATTTGAATTTTGTATGTACTATGCATGTTATAGATGAAGATCTATGTTTGAAATCAATGAATTTGTATAATTAATTAGAATTTGTGTAAGAAATATCTAATTTTTAATATATATATATATATAATGAATCCTACGTGTCCTGTTCCGAGGGGTCAATGTGTCTAAATCCGACACTCAAATCCCTGAATCCTAAAAATCCCGAATCCCTGTGTCAGGTGACTTAGGTTGTAAGGAATGCACCTATGATCTTACTATTATGTGTTGATGAGTTGTTTTTGACAGGTGTCGAGCCTCTTATCTTAGGTTGATGCACTATTACTTGGGATTAGAAATATGGCAAAAACTTGCTGAAGTTTTCCTTGATCAATGAAAGTATGTGTTAGAGATCCTTCAGAGATTCGGTATGATGGATTGCAAATCCATGGCGACTCTGATGCGACTAACTTGAAGAAGTTAAGAGGCTTCGACTCCAGATTGGTAGATCCATCTATGTATCGGCAATTGATTGGTATGTTGATGTATTTGGTTAACACTAGGCTGAACATCTGCTTTGTTGTGAACACCTTGAGCCAATTCCAGGTAGAATCAAAACATGAGCATTGGATTGCAACAAAGCACATCTTGAGATATTTGCGTGGTACAGTGAACTATGACTTGAGGTATGTTGCAAACGAAGGATGTATAGCTTCAGGGATATATATATGATGATTAGGATGGAAGTGCTGAAACATGAAGAGTAGCTCAAGAGTATGCTTCAGTTTGGGATCCACTATGATATCGTGGATGAGTTGGAAGCAGAGATCGATTGCACTCAAAACTATTGAAGCAAAGTACATCGCAACCAATAAGGCCTATACCGAAGCAGTATGGCTTTGGAAATTGTTTGTAGGATTGTTCGGCCAAGAATTGGAACCGACAATGATACAATGCGATAATCAAAGTTGCGTGAAGCTTTTAGAGAATCTCGTGTTCCATGACAGATCGAAGCATATTGAGATCAAGTACCACTACATCCGTGACATGGTGCAAAAGAGAGCAATAAGACTCGAGTACATCTCCACCGATGAGTAGACAGTTGATGTTCTGACGAAGTCATTGCCAAGGGGCAAGTTCGTGTACTTCAGAGACAAGATGGGGCTCATAGAGATCTCCCCTCTTGTTGAGAGGGAACGTTGATTTGTCTGCAACACGGATGGACATTCTACCGAAAGGGAGAATGGGTCCGAGAGACACAAAGGGCTAAACAAGCAGTGTTGAGTGAGTGTCCCTTGGAGGAGGACCCTGATCACACACCAAAAATGGTGGAGTGAGGTCCTGGACCCTGATCACACACCAAGCATGGTGGAGTGAGGCCCTTCAGCATCTAGACCCTAATCACACATCGAAAGGGTGGAGCAAGGTCCTGGACCTGATCACACACCATATAAGGTGGAGGGAGGTCTTGTTCAGCATCTAGACACAATCACCAACCAGACAGGGGTTGAGCGAGGTCTTGACCCAAAGTGCTCACTAGGAAGAGTTAATGAGTGCTTGCTAGTTGAGGTTCTCGACATTTTGACCTAGGTAGTGGCCATGGGACTCAAGGATCGATCACTCTGGAGGAGTGGGTCCTGATATGCTAATGACATTGCCATGGGCTTGGTACCACCCTAGATATGGCCACTAGCAGATGTTGATGATAGATGATGATGTTGGTAATAATGGATAACCTTTTCTTTAGAGAAATTTGTTCAATTTGAGAACATCTATGATGGTGACTATGAATACCTCCCTAGTTAAGAGGGAGTGTTGAATTTGTAACTATGGTCAGTCTTCATAATATACGTTTGGTCACTTGATGCAACGATATTTATCATTGTGAAGGAATCTCTCTCTCTATAATTCACAGTCTTTGGGGAAACTATTGCAGGGGGGCGAAATTTTTTGGGTTATTGGGGCAACTGTTGTAGGGCCAAAATTATGGAATTGCGGGATCAAGAGCGAAGTGCAGGGTCAATATGGGTGACTAGACTTGGAGGAAAAGACCATGTTTGACCATATGTCTAGGTGTGTCTCTCAATGAACAGGAAGAATTTCTCTATTATAAAGGTTGTTGGATTTTTCCCAGTAGTGGGTTTTCCAAGGGTAAATCTTGTCTATCTTTTTGTGCATTGTGATCTCTAGTGTTCTATTGTTCTTTATTGTTGAATTTATGAAGTATAATTGTTGAATGATATATTGGAATAAGTTAAAAGAAGATCTACATAAAAAGTAATTACCAGAATTTCAGAAATATCATGCTAGTTTTAATTACACTAGAAAATCAGCAGTTCGTTGTTTGTAATATTATCTGTGTCAGCAAAATGTTGTAAAGTTCATGTCATTTTCTATAGGCAATATACTTTTAGGCATTTATGAATGTATATAAAAGGCCTTTGAACTAGGAGGTCAAATAATTTTAGACTTGCTCTAGGAAACTCCAGAAAAACCTACTACTTAAATATTGGATGCAATTTTGTTCTGCTCTAGCACAAAATATGCTAATATAATTTCACCTATTATTGTTAAACAAAAAAGAAATCGAAAGAGGAAGGCCTCACATAAGGACAATAAGATGGCAAATGGAGTGAATAAATACTTGCAGAGGTTGTTTCCAACTTCTTTACAAATTGATGTAAGGGAGGAATTTGCTTGTTTTGTCGTTGGATTAGAATATTTTGCAGACCTGTCAACTTTGGATGAGAGGAGGACCATGAACCCAATTAAATGGTGGAATTTTCATGGGGAAAATGGTGTTTATTTGTAAAGCCTTGCCGCTTGTAATCTTATCACAAGTAGCAAGCTCTTAGTCAACAGGAACAAAAATGGAGCATTTATAGTTTCATTCATTTCATGTTGCACAACAGGTTGGGATCACAAAATTGTATAAGTTCATTCAAACCTATGCCTTGTGTCTCATAGGAGTGAAAATATACAACTAGACCTCACAAATATTGGAATGTGGATGCAAAATGCCCAGACTTGGAACTCTCTCTTGTTGCTCTTGATATCGGTGGTGATGCAACCAGAAGTAATGTTTCCTCTTCTTCCAATCCAGGCTCTAGTTCTGCTAAACAAGCATCTTGTTCTATTTTTCATTGATGACAACATGGATGAGGATTATTAGGATATGTACTTGTACTTCGCTTTATCTCATGTTTTATTTCATTTTTAGCACATATAACCTTAAGTATGAAAGCTAATTTTGAATATACATCCTCATGTATAAAGGTTAATTTTGGATTTATAGCCTCATGTATAAAGGTTGATTCTAGAAACTTGGATGTATAGCCTCATCTATAAAGGCTAAATTCGGATTTTGCATCATGTAAGCATCTAGGAGAGTTAATATAGATATGGGTTTCTTTATAAAATGTCATTTATGTGCCTCATTCTTTTTTTCTTGCAGATAATGTGTTATTTGTAAAAAAAATTATGTGTGTGTACATTTCCCCCAAGATTTGAATTTTTGGGGGGTCACATCTCGATCCATACCTATTTTGGAAATTTCCAAACATTTCCACATTTCGTGCAACTTAGGTTTATAGCATTCTACTTAAATTTGTACCAATGGATTTTTCAGCATGGAAAAAGCGTTGTGAAGTGTATCTCTACTCAAAGGGTTTTTTGATTGTCAAGTTTGAAAATATAATGATTATCAAAGAGTTTTAGAGGAAAGCCCTTGTTTTTAAAGTAGAATTGGGCTTTTTGTTACCCCTTGACTTCCACATTTTGATGCTTCCACCATGTCCATAACAAAAAATCCAGTTTGAGTTCAACTCCTAAATCCACTGCTTCATCTTGGCATTTAAAAGTTGTTTAGGATATTATAAATGTTTTGGACACGTGCATCAAAACAAATGAGATTGGATTAAACTATATCTTTCCACATATGTCAAAATATGTGTTGGAATTAACATCAGTCAAGGACTCCCAGATAATATGATGTTACAACGAAGCAATTTTCATTGGATTCAAACTCTTGATTATGAAAATACAAGTTTTTGTCAACAACCAAGGCTTCTCCAAGTTTCATGTCTTCAGGCATGCTCCTCTTCAACAAATAACAAAGGACATAAACCTATACCAAAACGATGGCAAGAATGTGAACCACCACTAGATCTAAAGAATGTAGAAGATTACAATGACATAACTTAGAACTCTACAAGTCCAGACATAGAGAACAATATTAGTCTAGAACTGATGAATGAGGTCAACGAAGATGACACAAATGCCTTGCAAATGATAGTGACAAATGAAGCCCCGTCATGGGGGTAAAGAGAATATATGAATGTGACAAATTTGATTTTGATAACAATTTGGCACAATTTTTGGATGATGGACATTTGATTTCTCCTTTCAATTGTAACCTTCCAGTTTTTAATTCACCATTAGTTACTATAAAGCCTTCTTCAAAGGTGTGGCAAGAGGTTAAAAAAAGGAAAGTTAAAAAGGTAGGATTCGAGAACAAGGACAAAAGTTCATTAATTTGTAATACATTTTTCTTTTTAGATCTCAAGGAATCGATAACTAGCTAGGATTACCTAGGCAAGTTTTAGATTCAAATCCGGTCAATTGCCACTATAACCCTTAGGCTAGTGGCAAAAACCCATAAGCATCCACCTAGTAGCATGAAAATTCGACAAACCCTGAATCCTATTGCAGCGACTAATGTTAATTCTTCTAATTGTTAATTCAATTAAACAATTTACTTGATGTGTGCTACGGAAAATATCGAATTAAATACACTGCAACCTTGACAAATTAAATACCATGGAAGGAATAAATATGCTGGAAGAATAGATGCACACACACAAATACAAATTTATTTTTGGACAAAGTCCCAGGAAAAACCCAACTCGAGAAAATCAGTGCAGCAGCCGAGGGTTTTAATATTATGCAATAGTAAATCTAAGTACAAGACTATGGATGCTCAAATCTGGAAATCCATACAGAGAAATCATTGACAATAAATCCAGTGAGAAAAATCTCACTCCCACATGCAATCCGACACTGACCTTGGCACAAGTTGAGTTGCTCTTTACTGCCTTTGGGCAGTCACTGCATCAACCTACGGATTACTGCGTCCCACAACTAAGAATTGCTTTCCCTCTCACTATCTAATCAGCTACTATCTGGAAGATGGATCCTCCTGGCCTCCAAACTCTCTTCGGCTTTTGGCACTAAATAACTGCTTCTCCCCAGCAAAATACAGAACCCCCTTTGAAGCACTGCGTTGCCTCTCTATGGCACTTACTGCCTCTCTGCAGTGCACTCACCGGAACTGGAAAAACTTCCTTTGGCCTTACTATCCTTGCCCCTCACTCACTGCTTCGAGCTCACTAGCTCTTTCTTTACGGCAACTGACTATTGTTACTCCGGAAATCGATATGCCAGTGAAATCAAACTGCTAGTGTGTATTCTCCAAACTTCATCGAGTTTCTTCTTGTAATCTCTCGTTGAGACAACAACGGCCATGATTAAAACTTAATCGATGGCTAAGATTAATTAGAACTCAATCCAAGTCTTTTTCTAGAAGATTATCACTATGACTTAATTAATACCCTTTAATTGATCATATTTGCTAAGTTTAGACTTAAGAAATATTAAAAATTGATTTATTATTTTAATTAAGTCGTCTCTAAGTGGAATTTCCATAAGCAATTTATGGGTTTTGGAGAATACATGTGTTTTAGCCTCTCCACCAAATTTCGTGGCTAGAACACATCCAATGCTACAAAAACTAACAAAAAACAGGAACAAAAGTTCATTAATTTGTAATATTTTTTTCTTTTTACATCTCGAAGAATCAATAACTACCCAGAATTACCTAGGCAAGGTCTAGATTCAAATCTGATTGACTACTACAATAACCCTTAGGCTAGTGGCAACAGCGCACAAGCGTCCACCTAGTAGGAAAATTATAACTTAGCAAGGGCCAAGACGTCAGGGGATACACTAATGAGGGAGGTTTCACTCCAAAGGGGCATCTATACCTTCTTCTAAGGTGTGTCAAGAGGTTAAAAGAAGAAAGGCAAAAAAGGTAGGATTCAAGAACAAGAACAAATGTTCATTAATTTGTAATACTTTTTGGTTTTTAGATCTCAAGGAATCAGTGACTAGCCGAGACTACCTAGGCAAAGGCTAGATTCAAACTCAGTTGGTTGCCCCTATAACCCCTAGACTAGTGGCAATAGCCCACAAGCCACCACCTAGTAGAACACTTATGACTTAGCAATGGCCAAGACGTCCGGAGGCACACCAAAAAGGTAGGTCCCACTCCAAAGAAGAATCTACCCTTCTAGCCTTGTTGCAACGAGCCAACATGTCACTGGTGGAAATTAATTAAACTTAGGTTGGGAAGGTAAGTAATAATCCATCTAACCACCCTTTCCACTCTTATATTTTTGAAGTGGGGAAAACATCTCCCCAAGACTTATGAAATGCTCTTGTAGCATTTGTAAAATGTAACCTTTATTCTTCTACTTCATTTTTGTAATACGTAATACGTAAGAAAAAAAAGACACCGCACCGCATAGCTAAATAAATACATAAGGTGGCGCAGAGAAGTTCAAAAAGGTTGTAAATATAAAGAGAATCAGTAAATCGTAACAGCACATAGGCAAAAAAACAACTTAAAATAATCATCTCACTCAGCCAGATATCCTCTGCATAATACAGTACAGTTAGTTAGGTTGTTGTAAATACCTTTATCCA
This sequence comes from Pinus taeda, assembly GCA_000404065.3. Classification (NCBI taxonomy): domain Eukaryota; kingdom Viridiplantae; phylum Streptophyta; class Pinopsida; order Pinales; family Pinaceae; genus Pinus; species Pinus taeda. The sequence goes on from APFE031680716.1 coordinate 105,214, forward strand.
TGACCGATAGATATCAGTTTCATCAAAGCCTGTGACGACTTCTTCAACAAAATATTTAGTGGGATTAAAATGCCCTCTCTCCCGCAACAATAGCGATGAAGATTTTGGATCTTCTGTGCGAATTTCATCACCAACACCAGGGCCAACGTCCAATATCGCTTCCAGGTAACTATTAATCCAGTCGTTTGCCGCCATGGTGATGAAAAAAAAACCTCCTGATGTTATTGAGAGATTATGCAAATGAAATCCGGATCAGTGTTTCCGGAGTGGAGGTTCAATTACAGGCAATGGAATTCAGTTCTTCCGGGGAATAAAGTGAATTTCCCTCTTCTTTTTCACTAAAAAAGTTTAAGGTCCTGGCAAATGAAGCCGGCGTGACTTCTTTGATGGAATTGATGGTTCTGTTTCAGGGGCCATAAATGATCGCCGAACAAGCAAAACATGCAGAAAAAGTATTCAAAATTGGAGGGGGTATCCAAGGGTGGTAGAGGAATTGGCGATGTCACTATATTTGGAGCAATCAAATCAAAATCACATCACGTCACAGGTATCATGCGTTGGGGATTGGGGTTATTAATGAGGGACAAAGCGCGGTGGTAAATTTATGCTCAACTCCCAAAAGCAAGCAAGAAACATATTCATGATCACGGTTGGGAAAAGGAAACGCTCGGTCTCTGTGCTTTACTTTTGCTGGCATGGACTTCTCTTCACTAATGTTTTGAGCAACCAATCTGGTCCATGCCACGCCAACAGAAGAAAAGCCAGTGAACCATCTAGTGACTGCTACGAAGAGGAATCCAACGTATCAGCGAAAATGATGGTAATTATTTGGAAGATGGATCCTTCCACACTCTTCTCTCTCGTTACTTTGGGACGCTTAGGTTGGTAAATTATAGAAATAGAAAATGTCATGTCTGAAGGCTTAAAACCTGTAATGTTCGAAGTTTCTAGTTTCATGTAATAGTTTAGTTAGTGCAACTATTAGTTTTATCATGACGTTGCCCAATTGATATAAGTTTGTTGATTTCTCTAGTTTATAAGATTTTGGATTGACAGTGAATGGGTGTATTGTTAAGCACTTTTAGTGATCCAGTAATGTTCGAAGTTTCTAGTTTCATGTAATAGTTTAGTTAGTGCAACTATTAATTTTATCATGACGTTGCCCAGTTCATATAAGTTTGTTGATTTCTCTAGTTTATAGGATTTTGGATTGACAGTGAATGGGTGCATTGTTAAGCACTTTTTGTGATAGATCACTAATTCAAATCCCCGTGAGTGCTTATCTAAGAAATAAAAATAATTCATGAAAAAATTAAATTTAGTGCTTACCTAGGAAATAAAAATAATTTATGAGAAAATACAACATTGACTCTAGCGCAGAATGGCTAGGGTTTCAGAGAGCGAATTTGATGCCGCCGCCGGCCATGATGCCAGGACTCTAAGCCGCATCTGTTCTACGCTTAGAGGAATAGGTTTCGCAAGGCTCTGTTCCTTCCTTCTCCTCTCACGAGACGTTGTTCACATAATTGGACCAGGCGCCTCAGCCGATGGATCCGTCCACAGATACTCAGGGGCACACTACTGTCACAGCGATCTCCCAGAAACGCACCAATGAGACCTCCTCTTCTGAATCAGAAAAGGAGATCCCCAAGATAGAGAATCCCAGTCTTCAAGTTGTTTTAGCTCATTCTCCCCATGATGGTTGGACAAAAGTCAATAAAAAGAAAGGGAAAAAACATTGTGTTGAAATCTCTGCCCCTGTGGGGTAAAAGTCAGTTAGTCAGTCTTTGCTCTCAAGTTATTTGATGTAGCTCCGTGATTGGATCTCTCTTTCTCCGAGACCAAGGTTGATAGTTTCATCATTTCCACTATGTCGGATTCTTGTCTCTCTTGATTGTACAATATTTTACTCAATAGAATTAGTCTAAATTCAGAGAAAAAAATAAATTTATGAGAAAATTAAATTTAGTAATTTTGGTAATAAATAAAAGTAATTATTTTTGATTTAAATAAAAAAAAATAAAAAAAAAATAAATTACTTAGTAAAACTAAATTAAAAAATTAATTAATTTTATATTAAAAATATTAAATTAGTGAAAATAAATAAATAATTTACTTTATACTAAACTAAAATATTTATTCAAACTAACATTTGCTTTTAATTATAAAAAGGTTAATAATGACGAAGAGAATAATTTCTTCAAATAATATTTATTTTATTAAAAAATAGGCGTATTTATTTTTATTTAATGTTGATCATCATAGGTGTTAGAAAAATTAGGCGTATTTATTTTTATTTGATGTTGATCATCATAGGTGTTATGAATAGGGTGAATATAATTTTTTTAATTAAAATTTAAGATTTAATTGTCAATGTTTATTTAGTTTTGGAATTTGGATATATATATATATAGTCTTGCTTTTTGGGTTTTGCTCAAATTTAGTCATTAGAGGTCTTGTTTATCCATTACTTAATGGAATATAGTTGTTGGAATGGCTTGTTGTCCCTATTTAACTTATCACTCAAATTGGATCTTCAACTTGTCCTGACGATGAACCACACTGGTTGGTTCTAAACCCGTCCACTGTTGAGATTTTCTGTTTGAAGTCAAATAGGCAAAAATCTCTTAAGGTAACAACAATAGAATTCAGGTCCTAGATTAGCTCCAGGTTGTTGGGAGGGAGTTAACGCCTCCTATATTTGATGTGAGGGAGTTATGAGGTTGTTATATATTCTATGCTATATAACAGGCAATCATTCGTATGGTTTGCTAAGAGTGTGAGAGGTTTTATGAGAATTTCTTGATGTAATCTCCAATTTGATTAATAAACTCCTGATGCCTATGTTTGGTGGACGTAGCCCAGATTGGTTGGGTGAACCACGTTAAAAATTGTCTCTTATGTGCTTGATTGTTCTGCTGTGTTAAGTTTAAATTAAGCTTGTTGTACACCTGTACCAACATCCACAAATGATTTTTTTATGTAATTTTGCCGAAAATTATTCTCACAACAGATTATGGAATCATAGAACAAATCTATAATATTTATTTTATTTCAACAAAATTTACAAACTTGTAAATTTTAAATGATTAAAATTATTTTTAAATATATTAAGTTATATTATAGTTAATCTAAAAGAAAATTAATAATTTATAAATCATTTTAGTGGATGTTTATAAATCGGAATAGACCATTAAATTTTGTTCTCCTATGTAATTAGCTTGAATTCATTTTACTTAGGGATTTACCAAAGATTAAGAGGGATGAAATCTCTTTTCACTCTAAAAAGAGATTTAAATCTCGAACATAGATCTAAACTCTTTAATTAAAACCTGACTATTATTTCAATTCTTTTAAATGTATTGTCATATATTCATGTGCTGCCAAACATAATAATTTTAAACATAGTTTGATCTTCTTTAATTTGTAAATTTTCAAATAATTTATAGATTATATGTGACCAACAAACTAAAATGTTTAGAAACATACAAATACATGCAAAGATGTTAGGTTTTCATTAACAGTTTATGTAGTCTCACTTTACATTAAAAAATATTTTTTGTTTTTATTCATTTAATAGAAAATATCTCTATAATTGAATAAAACAACTATAGAAGTTAATTAATTAAATATGTTTGATAATGGTGGTATTAACATATCAAAATTTTATAATTAAAATTTTTTAATTTTAAGATTATTAATTATTAATTTATTTTAATAAAATCAAAAAACATAATTTAATATATTTATTAATATAATACATTTTTTAACTATATTTAAATTTCTCAAATTTTAAATGGAATTCTATTCATTATTAAAGAAAAATTAAATAGAATTTGTAATACCAAAAAAAAAAGTGATCTAGTTTAAGGGATAAGATAAGAAATCTTGAATCTTTATTTTTTAACAAAAAATTTAAAAAGTTAAAAAAAATTATATTAACATTTTATTTTTTAATTTGAATGTGTATTTTGTTTTAAAAAAAAATATTTTTAATCATTATTTAAAATTAATAATATGTAAATTTTAATTTATAAATATTTAAACTAATAATAATATTGTTAGAGAAGAAAACTTTGTGGGAGATACATCAAGATGGGCACACAAAGAACTGAAGAAGCAATTTACACTTTTTCCAGGACATATGTTGAGATAAACCTCAATAAAGGACTACCTGACCGTATCCTTTTGACACAAAACAACCAGTGTTAGACCCAGTTCTTAGAATATGAGAACACAACAGTTAGATGTCGTATTTGTCTTCAAACTGGACATTTATAAACCACATGTCCTTTGGCAAAGAAAGATCCCCGGAGGAAAAAGAAACTAGTTGAAAATCTTAAGAGATGGCAATTCCCAACACGACAACCCAACAAAGAAGAGGAAGACGAGGACTTGGGACCCCCCATCAGTGAGGAAATCTCAAATCCATAAACATCTTCAACGAACGAAGAATTGAACCAAGACACAACAGTGGTATCAATTTTGCAAAATCTAAGAGTGGAAGGACACTCAGGCCAATAAATGCCAAAGAAGAAGGAGATAGGAGGATTCAAATGTCTGTATACATCTAGGAGCTCATACTCAGATAAGGAACATCGGAGGCATACAGAATAGAACTAGCTAATTATTATAACCTTATAACAACCATAGAAGAGAACCAACTAATTACTATAACCTTATAACAACCACTCGTGATCAAAGAGGATGGCAACAAGTAGAAAAGAAAAAAGGGGGAAAAGTGCGACTAAGAACTTTTGCTCAGCCCCAATCTTATTTTTTATTTTTTAGTTTTTTGGTTTTTATTATATGGGCACCAAAGGAGAAGGAGATAGGAGGATTCAAATGTCTTTATACATCTAGGAGCTCAAACTCAGATAAGGAACATCTGAGGCAGACATAAGAGAACCAACTAATTATTATAACCTTATAACAATCACTCCTAATCAAAGAGGATGGCCAAAAGTAGAAAAGAAAAGGGAGAAAAGTGTGATTAAGATCTTTTGCTTAGCCCAAGTATTTATATATTATAATATATATATATATATATATATAATATTTGTTTTATATATGGGCAACAACTTCTTGAGTGGGTGCAACTGGGCAAAAAGAATGCACTATGTGCATCTACTAGTTATGATTTTTCCATGAAAAAAAAAAAATAAAAAAAAAAAATCAGATCAAACTATTTTTAATTAAGGTTTAGTGAGTGTGAAGCTTTTTCAAAACTTTGAAATTAATAAAAAATAATTAAAAAAAAAAAAAGAAAACTATTTTTCTCAACAATACTAATTATCATTATTTATAAAAGTTTTAGCACATAATAAAAAAAGAAGGGCAAAGAATCAAAATACCTGAGACTTTTATATTTAAATATTAAAAAGATAATTTTAAAATGAAAATTAAAACAAAAGGCCAAATAATTAATAATAATTGTTTTGAGGAGACGAGTCATTAATCTTATATAATAATAAATTATCTAGAGGGAGCCTTGTGTTATTAAATCACTAGTATTTAGGAGAAAGGGTATTAAATTATATAAATACTAAAACATATATAACACTTTTTTTTTAAGAAGCGGATAGAGATTTGCACTAATAAAGTTGGAATCCAATCTAGACCAATACATTTCTTTTGAGACATAGAATTGCTAAAACTCCTTGGAGGTTTGAGTTAGAGCATGCAAGAACAAAAACCTTGCACAAGGACACCCCTCTACTTGAGATTTGATTATGTTCCAACTGAAGACTCTCCAAAAAGCTCCTAAAATCCAGATATATAAGCAGCACATTCCTTTCTTAAGTTTTTTTTTTTTGAGTGGATATTCGTCTTTCATGGAGAATTACATTTCATCTTTTTTTCCACTTAGGTCCAAACTAATTTTTTTTGTTGATTCTAGAGAATCACCCTTTTTTGAGGAAATTCTACCATTAGATTCCTTATTTTGATACAAATAAAGGTGTGTCACTTATGACCAGTCTGCCCATGAAAGGGCCTTCTTGTTGGTGTTTGTTGGAGACGTGCTCCCATAGGTTATTGTTAAACATTTTCCCTTATCCAATGTTAGGGGATTGTCATCGATAGTCTTATCCCTTTGTGGGATCTTAAGAGATACATAATATTTTCTTACATTCTTTGTTGCATAAAATATTGTGGCTTCACTGCTTGCCATGGTGTGATTTTCGGATGAGACTATTGGTTCCTGGGGAATATTGTTCTTGGGCTCTAAGAATTTAATACCCTTTTGCACATAGGTATCATTGCAAAGAACTCAAGGGGAGTCCTCCATTAAAATTGAATAATGATAAAAGTTTGTGCTTGCCCACCATCTTAGTTTTTTAGCGGAGATCTTTGACCTAGACTTCCTAGCTTTGTGACAAGATTTAAGAGTGTGACCAGTCCCATAGTAGGTTTCATAATCCAGAGATTGTACCCATCAATAGTCAGGGTCAGAAAGATTTATTTCATAAGGGAATTGAAGTCCATTTCCACACAAATGCGAACATAAGAGGGCTTCAAATAATATTTAGTGTCTTCGCTTAGACAATAAAATTTGCCTAAAGCATCACCACTTAAAGTCAAAGTTGCAATATTGCACATATGCAAAGGAATATTAGGCAGCCTTACCAAAATCGGGGTGGTCAAGATTGACGCTAAGAGAGGATTGAAATAGGGGAATCGAGGCTACATGGAGAGCCTCGCAATACCCCAAAACCATGGACTAGAGTTAAAGATCAACGCATGATCACTAACTTTGTTGAAAACATTATGAAGAAACCTCTTGCCATAAGGTAGATGTTCATATTTGTAGAGATGAGAAGCTTCCAATGCTCTGTGATCCAAGAATGAAGGTCAACAAGCTTTGACCACAGTTCGTTAAACCTGCAAATCAAACCAACCTTAGAGAAGAACTTTGTTGCACTTAAGGCATTATCCCCAAAGAAACCTTAGTCGATGGAGCCTCACTGATGGGCAACATTTTAAAAAACAGAGGAAGGGTGACTGTTAACAACAAATTTAACAATGTCATTAAATGACTAAGCGAGAGCCTGAGAAGAGCCCACCTTATTTGAAGGAGAGGCAGCACCCTTATCACCAGAAAATAAAATATAGGGTGTAAATAAACCATTCACCATGGAGGGAGAGGAAAAAGACCCAAATTTGGCAATGGGCACCACAGATGAGGACAGCTAGAGACCTGCCACAATGAGAGAGGAAGAACTTATCCCCAAATTTGAAGTCTTAATTCAAGCTGCCAAGGATTGCAAAGCTGAAGATTGAGGGGAGAACTCTATCCCATAATTGAAAACAATAATCTAGCTCACGAGGAGCTAAGTAGGGAAATAACAAAGTAGGAGACGCACCAGACTCCATATAATCCACTTGAAGTCGTTGAAAGAGGGGAAGGGAATGACCAGCTAGGGCCAAAATCTAGTCGTCGCCACACAGAAGTTCCATAACACCATTTCTTTCACACTTATTATTTATTTAGAAAGTTATAATATTTTTTTAGCTAAAAAGAAAAAAGAATAATTTTAAGGAAAAAAAAAGAAAAAAAAAATATTAGAAATTATTAAAATTAAATTATTCAAAATTTATTTATAATAAAAGAAAAAATTAAAAATTTAACAACTTGATTAAAATAGAGCCTATATTTAAAAAATATTGACATACAATTTTATATTACACCTACAGATCTCCCCATATTGAATTGTAGAGCACCTCTTGACGCAAAAGCGTTGAGAGTGGTCAAATCTCTTTTCACTGTAAAAGATGTTTACATATGAATAGATTTGATCTCTCTCGGTGCTTCGTAGATCTAGGGTTAAGATGGATCTAGGCTAGTTAATTAAAATCTAACTATTATTTCAATTTTTTTAATATTTTCTCAGTATTTGCGTGTTGCAAAAAAAATAAATTCCAAACATAATTTGAAGGTCATTTAACTTGCAAATTTTCAAATAATTTATAGACTATACGTGACCAACAAACTAACATGTTCATAAATATATTAATACATGCACACGATGTTAGGTTTTTGTTAACAATTTATGTAGTTTGGCTTTACATTAATAAAATTTGTTTTGTGTTTTTTTCTTTAAGTAGAACATGTTTTTATAATTGAATAAAGCAAATGTGAAAGTTAATTAAATATGTTGACGATGAATGGTTAATATATATATCTAAATTTTATAATATATATATATATATATATATATATATAATATATATATATATATATATATATATATATATATATATATATATATATATCTTTCCCAAATATGGGTGGCTCTTTGCATAAACATAATGCAACCATCCATGCCAACATGACTTAGTGCATTAATGGCCAAGGCAGGGTAGCAATCCCACTTAGGTATGTGCCTTGAGTGCAGTCAATGTATAGGTGAAAGTCACAATCGAAAAACGCTTGAGCACTCACTTCCTATATTTACTATGCTCCACAATTTGTATATCTCAACTATAATCGTTGGTCTCAACCATGGAGCTCCATCACACTTACCAACCTCAACGGTTGGTATCTGCCTTGCTGACTAGCCTCAACCATTAGCTATGGTCACCTCGCTTTGTTGCTCAGCAGCACTAGTGTTTATATTTGTTACCTCTACTCTTGGACATGCTTTGTCAATCACCCTTTTAGGTCCTCGTCAAGCATTCAAGTCTCTATTGTCTGCCTCTACTCCATTTGTTGGGCAGTAGAGGCCAAGGAACACCAAATTGGTCTAGTAATCCTCCCGCCAGTGCATCCATGGTTCTAAAAGAGGGCGTGCTTGTTTGGTAAATGTGGAAATGGGCATGGTCAACCTCCCTTGACTTGGCATGCTTCAAGGATGGACCAATATAATGAGGACATGCTTCAGCACATTAGGCTATGGATTGCTACCATGGGATCCTAGGAACTCAGAAATAACAGTAATGGGAATTGGGCTATAGGGAATTTGTTGGGTCATCATTTAAAGGACCAAGAAGTGGTCTTGTAGCTTGCTGAAGGAAGACTAACGGATATGGAATCCCATATGATTCAGGCTCATCCAGATTTGAAATCCCTCGTTGGGGACTTAGGAATTCAATTCCCGCCTCCTCCTCCTCCTCCATCCTCACCCAATGTGCCAATGCCATAAAACAGTTCAAACTCTCGTATTCAAGGCTCCAAACCTCCCAGCCTTAGTATTCCTAGACCTTAAAAATAAAAGGTGAAAGAACCAAGTGGCCTGAGTGAAGAAAGCTCAAACTTCAATTCAAGTGGAGGATGTCCAAATTTCTACCAACGAAAGGAGAGCCACAACTAACCTAAAAGGGGAGACTTCGTAGCAGGAGACCACCACTAGCTTGTATGGTGTGTTCATTGAGTGGGAGCGCTCTCCTTGGCTTCCAAATGGTTAGGATGACCCCTCTTAGTACCCATCCAAGGATGACCAGTCTCCCCAACAAGTCCCACGAAAGGATTTCTAAGTTTTTTCTCTATCAGTATTTTTCATATGCTCTTTTGCTATTTATGTTATGCTTGTCATTATATTTTAGACTAAAAAAATATCCTTATACCTATAAGGAGGACCATATGGTTTCCCTCTCAAGTGCAGATATTCTCTCCTTATTTGCGCCCAACTATTATGGTTTTCGCATCTTGAAGGTGCTCTCCTCAGACACAGTCTGCACATGTTAACTCCTGCTTGTATTCATGAATTTCCTTTTTACCATTGTGAACCAGTAATTCATTAGACTAATCTATGTGAGGCCCAGAATCAAACCTAGTGATTTCCACTATAACAACAAGAGTATATCCAATAGCCTGCAAGCCAAATTTACCATAAACTTATGACTTAGCAAGAGTCAAGACTCCATGGATAAGGGGGATCCTACTCCTTGAGCTTTATCATAACGGGCCAAAGTTGTCATGTAGTGGGATTGAAACCTAATGGAGGGGATAATATCTTAATGAACCAACCACCCCGTCATCCCACAAATGGACGCAAATTCTGCTCATTATTAAAGAAATCAATTAAATTTTTTGTAAGACCAAATAAAAAGCAACTTTGATTAGAACATACTAAAAATAATATTCTAATTTTAAGTGATAAAAGGTAAGGGGCTAGAATATTTATTCTTAGAAATGTTTAATAAGAAAATATAAAAAGATATACATATTTTATATTTTTGAAATATGTGTACTTTAAATAATATATTTGTAATTATTAATTTAAATATATATATATAAAAAAAAAAACCCGTTCCATAATTTTAGTAAGCTTTAAGAGTGTGAGTTATAAGACCTTATGGAAATTGAAAAAGGAAGACAAAAAGGAATTGGAGAAAAATTAAATTCTCTCCACAATACCATTATTCATAATTTACAATATTTTAGCACATAAATAGAAGAGTAGAAAAAAAATAACTTAAAAAATTAAAAAAATATATATAATATATATTATAAACATAATATATTATATATATATCAGAATGAGTACTTTGTATTAAAAATCCTGGATTACACGACCAAAACTGTTTCCATCATGACAGGCAAAAAATTGCTTGAGTGTTATCAGTTGCTTCTATGTTCCAGTACAAGCAAAATAAAACTTTCTTGCCCCTACAAGCCCTGCGAACTAAGATTTTACATTGATATTTCCCATATGACCGTCAAAATTGACCCAAATAAAAATATATTTGCAGTACATAACAAAACATCATTAATTGAGATTTGAAGGGTCGCCTTCCTCCCTAGAGCAGTTTTTCCCCTTGCTCGTTCATGCGCCATCATCTCCGACGCCAAGATTTTCTTGTTGTCAATTGAGAATGAGGACATGCATTCCAAAGATTATCTCATAGGTCTTTGCAAACAGATTATTGTTGACCAACTCAGAATTACTAGTCAAGATATCGGATTCTAGCTTGATAATATTTCTATCCAAATTTGCCTGAACTCTTTCAAATTTTGAATTAATGCGATCTGCATTGTTTGTTCAATCCTTTTCCAATAGCTCCACTCTCCGTGCGAGAAGGTCTAGCCTTCCCATAAGAAGTTTAAATAAAAATTCCACTATCCACTTTCCTCAATCCATGTCGATCTCCAAAGGTTGCCCACTTGAAGATGCCATCACCAAACTACGCAACAAGGCACAACTACTAGGAAGAAACTTAAAACAGAGGTGAACATATGCCTCTTTGTGGAGCAAGGTTGACTTATAAGAGGCATTGTCTTCCATTCTCTCGTGACTGCACTCCACGTTCACTAATAATGCCTGCAACTCTTTGATCGTCATGCCCATTAAATAATTGTCTTGCCCAAGAGACCTCTTAAACCAACCTTGTAGCCAATTTGCAATGGTGTGAGGTGGAATTTTCCTCTGTCTCTTCATCATTAAAACTACCAGGTGATATGTATTCCTCCCAGGGATGATAATAACACAATTTTCTATAGTGTTGTCCTCCAAGCATTTGAAGCCCAATGGAAATCACATCAGGGAGCCTAGAAAATCCAATCAACCGTCAAGTGGATACATAACACAATCCTCAGCCCATCAATTCACCATGTGGGGAATTATTATTAAGGATTTTATGAACCTATCGATGTCATCATTGATGGCCTTGGTGTCTAGAAATGGCATGATTTGACTATGGAATAGGGACAAATCCGAAGTCACGTCCATTAAATTCTGATTTTCACTCCCCAATTTTGAACCTCTATTTGCCATTTCGTCGACCTCGTAATTGAAGTGGCGACGAATGTGAAATACAAACATTTTATTTATTTACTTTCATTTGAAGACTAATCCTCTTCACTAGTGCAAGGTTCAAGTGGTCATGAGCGTGATTGGAATTTGAAAACATTATGATCACAAGCAAATAATCCCCAATGATAATTATCTCCTTGATTCCTTAACCTTGAGCGATGTCCAAGCCTTTCCAAAGTGCTAAAAGTTATGCCTTATTGTTGGTTGTTGTGCTTGATCCCCACACACATCTAATTACAACTTATTCATTGGGCAATATAGTAGCCCTCTCGCTCTTGTTGCCCCTAAAACATTGATGTTATTTAAATATTAAGAAAAACTTTAAAATTAAAACTAACTTAAGCACAAGGCAAATAATTAATAATATTGTTTTTGAGGAGGAGAATAAGTCGGTAAATCTATTGTTATTTAATAATATTATTATTAGTTAAAGGGAAGTCTTCGAATATTAAATCTATATTTAAAAGGGAGATAAAGAAAATTGGGTTAATAAAATAATAGAAAACTTTAAGTAAAAGGAAAATAAATAAATTATTAAAATTAATTAAAATTAAATTATTAAAAAAAATTAATCAATAGAAAAAAAAAAAAAATAAAATTGAAAGATAAAAAAAAAAAATAAAAATAATAAATTTCTTAAACTAGAGCCTATATTTAAAAAATGTTGACATACGAGGTTACATTACACCTACACATCTCCCCCATACTAGGTTGTAGAGAGCCTCTCAACGCAATAAATTAAAATATAAATAAAGATAATTGTGAAAAATGACAATAGTAATGAATAAGAAGTGGTATAAGTTTGCTAAATATAACATCTATTGCGTTAAAATGTTTTTTTTTATACATGTACCATAAGTTAACCTAGTATAATTGCACCGAAAAGTGCTCTACAACCAAGTATAATGGAAGATGTGTAGACATAAATGTTTGTAAACTTGAACATTTATCATAAACATTTAACATAAAAAAAATATAATGTTGTTCATAATTAAAAATTTAGTAATTAATGCAATTTTGACCTTTACAAAATATAATTATATAAAAACCAATTGTATGCATCACATGAATCAAATCAATACGACAAACTTGATTCTCACTTAAAAGGGAGTTTAGAGCAGAATTTTAGATTGGGCTTAAGGGTTTGGAGCGAAATTTTGAAATAGATGGAATTTTATTGTGCAAATAGATAGACGAGTTTCTCACAACCATCGTCACCATCGTGAATCATCCTGCCAAAAACCGTAGCCTCGACACAATCCAGAGTAACTCTTGTTGTATTATGTTAGTCTGCAGATAGGAAGACAATGCATATGTATAGAGGGTAGATTGTGGGAAACACAATACCACTTTGAATACTTCCGAAAATAAACAGTACAAAAATATCAATTTATATTAATGTTTAGTGGATTTTAAAGGATTAACTCAGCGTACATGATAAAAAGAAAATTCCTAATTATTTTTTAAAAATTAAATTAGAGCTATAGAGCAAGAAATTGTCATTTTGAACAATGGGTGATTTAGGGTTTTATTAGAAGGGGAAGGGAAAAAGGTGATTTTTTTTAAGGGTTGATTTAGGGTTTTATTGGAAGAGTAAGGCAAAAATGTAAATATATATTTTTTTTGGAAGTTGCTTTTCTAATATTTCAATATTTAAAGAATTCAGACTATATTATTTATAGTATTTAATAATTTAAAGAAATATATAATTAAAAAGGATATGAAGACTATATTGAGATAAAATAATTATGAGTTAAGAGCAAGGGTTAATCCACATATTTAAATAGATGATTAGTTAATTAAAGAGGAAGATGATACTTAAAAGAAAATTTGGGATGATAATAATAATAGTTAAGCAAACAAGAGAGAATCAAATCAACAATGTTGTAAAATGAAGGAAAATAAGCGAAGAAGGAGAAAACATTTGAAATTGAGAAATGTTTTAAAATTTTTAAAAGGTTTTTTTATGATTAATTATAAACAATAAAGAAAAATAAATATATGGTAACTTTAACTAAATATAATTAAACTAATGAGTCAGATATGGATAATCGGTTGCCAAAAATCGCTTAATTTATAGCCATCTTCTTGATTAAAGCTTTCTGGTTGCTTCTCAATTTCAAGTGCCTCTCTAATGATCCTGGAGTTGTGAAATGCAACAATGGCGAGAATTTTGGTTTGATTAAAGCATGCCGCATGTTTTGAATAGAAAGAGTGCTCAACTATGGCAAACTTCAATAACCGAAGATGAATGGTGTCGACAATATGTTCCTTAATTCAAGCTTTGAAGGGCTACTCAGTATGACCAATGTATGATTTTACACATGAAAAAAGGATCTGGTAAACCCATGAATTCAACATGGGGTCAGATTTGTCTTTGGTTGATCGAAACATCTGCTTTAAAGTTTTATGGGGTTTAAAATGGTCTTAATGTTCTTTTTCCATTGTATTTTTGCTATAATGTCAGTAGTTCCTTTTATGTAAGGGATAGATACTTGACCTTGAGGAGGAGACGAATGGGGCTTAATGGATTTGGAATTAGAGATGGTCTTGAAAGCTTTATTGATATGAGAAGAAGAATAGCCATTAGCTTTAAAGGCCTTGAATATGTGGGTTTTCTTTGAGGGAAGGACTTGGGGAGCAAAAATTTTAAGGGCATGGGAGATGAGGGTTTTATGAATACCATATTTTTGGGAAGGGTGGCGGTGAAAAAAATCCTCTTCTATCGATGCATCCATCCAACAATGTCTTATTACCCATACCACCAAAACCCTTAGAATCTATGGCCAACCCAAAATTCACGAGCCTGGAGTCCCTCTCAAATCCATAGATAGTGCCATAGAGCCCCCACCCATGCTCTTAGTCGATATCTTGCCTCTAATATTCAACAATTTGTTGGGTCCTCCCCCAATTTCATTAAAGATTCATCTAATTTCATTCGTAAGACTAAATATATTCATGTAGAGATCATGACCTGCTTATTATCTTTGACATCGTATCTATTTTTAGAGAAATCCTTGTATATGAAGCAATTGATCTAATTTTCAAACTCGTTGATTTTGAAACCCTTAATATGATTAAGATTTGCCTCTCGTCCACCTTATTTTCTGACAAAGGACAATTTATGAGAAAACTGAAGGTACGACAATGGGTTGATCTCTTTCCCCTGTTGTGGCTAACATATTTATGGAATATTTTGAGGCTAAATCTCTAGATTATTGACATCTTAAACCTAAATTTTGGTTTAGGTTTATAAATGAAACTTTTGTTATTTGGAAACATGGTAGACCCGCATTGGATGAATTTATCTCCCATCTCAACAATATTTCCCCTCATATTTAAATTACCATGGAAATTGAATCTCATAAATCTCTTCCCTTTTTAGATGCTCTTGTCACTCAACTTCCTAATGGTTCCCTAACCCATTAGGTTTACATAAAAAAACCATGTGCCCTTAAAATTTCCACTCCCCAATTCCTTCCCTTAGAGTAAACCCACCAATTCCAAGCCTTCAAATCTAATGGTTATTCCTCTTCTCATATCAATGAAGCTTTTAAGAGCATCTCTAATTCCAAATCAATTAACCCTCATTCCTCTCCTCCTCAAGGTAAAGTCTCTCTCCCTTACATAGAAGTGACTACTGACATTATAGCAAAAATACTTCGGAAAAAGAAAATTAATATCGTTTTTAAAGCCCATAAAACTTTGAAGAAGATGTTCCAACCAGCTAAAGATAAGTTTGACCCTATGTTGAATTCAAGGGTTTACCAAATCCCCTGCTCATGTGGAAAACCATACACTGGCCAGACCAGGTGGCCCTTCAAAGCTCGAATTAAAGAACATAATTCTAACACTAGTCATCTATGATTATTGAAGTCTACCACAATTGAGCACTCTTTCAATTCAAAAAATCTAGTCTACTTTAATAAAACCAAAATTTTCGCCTCTGTTCCATTTTACAACTCCATAACCATTAGAGAGGCACTTGAAATTGATAAACACCCAAAAAAAGTTAATCGAGAAGATGGTTATAAATTATGCCATTCTTGGCAACTGATTATCCACTCTTGGAAACTCATTACTTTAATTATCTTTAGTTAAAGTTATCATATATTCAATTACTTTATTGTTTTTAATTCATATATATATTATAATATATATATATATATATATATATATATATTATATATATATTATATATATATATAATAATATATATATATATATTAGTATTATATATAAGATTATAAGATATTAAAATATATATAATTTTGTAAGTCAAGGATCTATTCATTAATAAAAAGGAGAGGACATAGTTATCAAAATGGAAGTGGTCTCACCTCGACCAATTTTTTTGACCAATGTTATCACCATATTATAAAAAAAAGAAAAAAGTAGGAGAAACATATTAGAATTCTAGATCTTGATAGAAAAAAAGCACCAAAAGACAAACATAACCAAAAGAACGTCTGTTACCATACTCAATCATAAAATTTGATTGACGTTGGATTATCTGGCCTAGTCCCTGGAGGGGGAGGGGGGCAGTATGAACATCTAACATGTTGCTCAAAGCAAGCAAGCCAAGTTTCCAGCTTCTCGATCTTCTCTACTTGAAATTTTTTCCCCCGCCAAACCACCACAATCCTTTCTCTGACATGGCATTGAAAGTAGTGCAACTGATTTAGCGTGGCCATGATAACCTCATGTTCTTCCTTTCTGATCCTGTCGTATGCTTCCAGACGATCCAAAACTAACTAAATCAAATCACATTGAGCAATAGAGTAGTTCTCCTGGCCAGTAGTTTTACCCCCTGGAAGCCCTGCACGCCCCTACCTGCTACTCCAACCCCGCATGCTTGCTCCACAACCACGATCCACACTACCATTCCTACTGTCGCAAGCTGCACGAAACTCGCACCTCCTTTCCCACCTTGAGCACTAGATGATGCTTTGTCCACACCACCATCGCCATTCCCTCCCTGCTTGGATCTCGTGGCAACCCTATCCCCCAGCACCACCTCCAACTCGCTGCTTGAACAACCCTGATTGGACGAGTCAATTATTTGTAAGGGTTGGGAGTGAGAATGTCGTGATACAGGTCTCATGGTGAATTCCCCGTAAGACGCCCCTAAGGAGAGACATACAACACTCCTCGCAACTTCTCGATAAACTATGTGCCAAAGCAAGCTTGATGCCAACCCCGAATCAGCCAGGAGGAGCCTTCCCTTCAGAAATGTCAGCCACCACACACCAGCGAGGAGGGAGACGACCTTGGCAATAACTAAATTCTGCGCCAGCAAAAGGAACAGTTCTTCCTCTCCACTGTTAGGGGAAACCCCTGGAAGTAGTCGCATGCCGACTGACTTCACCCCAAAGCGCAGTGCCCCAAGCACCTAACCAGATCCAAGTAAAATTTGGAGCAAACACCACCAGAGCCCTTGACGACCTCCAAGACCAAATGAACATCACACAATTGAGCAAAATGGAAATTAGGCTTCTGGCCATGCTCGAAGCAAGCCAACCCAAAGCCCCGTTACCTTCGTTTCCAACAGTTTTCCTCCCTGAAGCCCAGGGGATTATACCCCAACATGCATGCGTCTCATCTTCTGGCATCATTGATTTGATTCTCTCTCATTCTCTTAATTATTATTATTATCCTAAATTTTCTTTTAATTTTCGTCTTCCCCTTTAATTAACTAATCATCTATTTAAATATGTGGGTTAACCCTTGCTCTTAACTCATAATTATTTTGTCTCAATATAGTCATCATTTCCTTTTAATTATGTATTTATTTATTTTTCTTTAATTAATTAATTATTTATGTAAATATATTGGCTTGACCCTTTCATTTAACAACTAATTATTTCATTCTAATTTAATTTCACTAGTTTATTCTTTAACGAATATATTAATAGTTTAATGTTATTCTCTAACGACTAATTTATTATTTAATATTAATTGTTAATAACTAATTCAAAAGTTCCTTCTATAAAAGAATTCACAACACTTGTTTGTGATCATTCAATTCTCAAGTCTCTTAGGATGGGTGGAGTGTCCACTTGAAATGTTGGACAATATTAAAAATCCTCCACACAGTTTCACTCCCAAAATTTTAACCAATATTAATAATTGTGGAAATATACACTCTCTCAATTAACATTGATGATTAAATAGTATGATCATGTTTTTCCCATATGTTTTTTTTTTTATATTACACTGAATCTAAATCTATTGTATAAGTTGCAACTCAAAACATGGGTTTGTATGATGTGTTTCAATTTGGGTTTCTAGTGATTTAACTATAGTCCTTTCAACAACAGTATTATAGAAAGAAAAGCATCCATGTCAAAAAACTAGGAAACATAATGTTTCAAAGGGTTGATCCTAGTGGTTATTGCTCTTTGTTCTTCTCATTTTTAGGGTCACCTCAACTCTTACTTATTATACACATGTTTCCAAGAGTCATTCAAGTCTAGTTCTTCCACCATCCCAGCATAAAGCACTGTGAAAACAATTAGACAATAGTGACTTGGATTGGGTACTAAATGCTTGAATGAAAACCTATTCAATCACCTTTTTTTCCTAAAATATGAATATAATATTTTACAAGTGGTTTTGTAATGGTTTTCACCACATTTGTAAAAAAATTCAAAATCTATTGAGAAGATAATGCCTTTTGAGTTTTAATATAACCATCAGTAACAAGAAATACGAGGGAGAAAAGAATTATTGGTCTCACAAATGCTTGAGGGACTCTATTGCAAATTGAAAATAGCTAAATTTAAGTTTTCTAATGGTAAACTATATTTTACTCATGTCTAGAGACAAATAATGGAATCTCAGTGAGCCCTTTAAATTTTTTATTTTTTATTTTTCTTTCAAAATTGCCTAGTGTAAGGATTGTGCATAATATTATATGGTATTACTTGTTATATTTAGAAGAAACTACAAATAACAAAATATATATATATATAGTATGCTCTAAGCATCCCAATAACGTATCTCCTTTCCCCATCATTACCCCAATCCTAAAAACCAATATGCATAGATTAATGTTAAAATAAAGAACAATATTATCATGTTAAAAGCAATAAAACAATATAATCTTAAAAAAATTGTAGATGCCAAATTTTCTAATAAACAAATTAACATCCCCATATTCCCATAAAACATAGCTATGAAAATCACAATTATAACTATCTATATGATTTATGTCCACTTGAAATATTTTATTCACTTTCCATAAATATAATATCATAAGCATACTATATTATGTGTCTATGACATGATTATTTTATACAAAGACACATTCTACAACCTAGTATGATGCGTGCGTGATTTCGTCCATGCTGAGCGTCAAGTTGACGAGTGTCATTTTTAAAATAAATATAAAACATTCTCTAAATAAAAATATGAATTCGACTATAGTAAAAACTAATATTCAATATACATATTTGGTTAGTTTTAATTATCTTACTGTGCTTTTTTGGTTAGTTGATACACAACCCAGTATGAAGGAGATGTAAAAATCCTACACTATCACTCTCAATGATAAATAAAATAATTAAAAATAAAAATAAAAATCCTATATATTTTTCTTTGGAGTATTAAAAATGTATAATTCTTATAACTTTTTAAAAACATTTCATTACAAAATTTAACAATTGACTTGAATATCAATACAAATATAGTGATAGAAAGAAAACGTGTGTGTTTGTGTGAAATGTTAGCCATAATAAAATATTTCAATCTGCAACTAGAAGAGGTAATTGAAAGTAAAAAAGTTCAATCATTTCGTGATAAAATTAGTAAAAGGGAGATTGTGTAATTCATTCCATTTTTAATATAAAATTGATATGTTGCATTTAATATATTAACTAGCATAGATCCTTCTTAACTCTAGATCCACCAAGCGTCGTGAGGGATCAAATCTCTTTTCACTCTAAAAGAGGTTTGCATCTCAAGGGATTTGATCTATCTTGATACTTGGTAGATCCAAAGTTAAGATGGATCTACATTGACTTAATTATTAATTATAATTATAATTAACAATAATTATAAATATAATTAATTTTGTGTGTGTGTTTTAGTTTTTGTAATTTAATCAAGTCAAAATGTTAAATTACAACATATCTACCATACTAAAAAAAGATGAATATAAGTCATAAATAAACTATTTCAGTATACATCATATTAACATCTATTCAAAAATATATATAACAAAAAAAATATTTTACTATGTAGTTTATAAATAAAAAGTCTCATTGTTCATGTTAAGTAAAATATTTGAGTGCGAGCTATGTATATAATACTATGGTTAAAAAAATTCTATGTATATATTATATAAAAAAAATTAAAAAAATAATAATTTTTATAGTTAAATCATTTCAAATTATCTCACTATTTTACATTTTAGCTTATGATTTTTTTTTGTCAATTTTGTCCAACAAAGATATACTAGAATTGTAAGTTTAAGCTATTTAGATTACAAAATCCAAGTGCCCATGGGGATTTTCAAGGCATTAAATCCATTTATATATTCAAAAATGCAATTTAAATGATGAAAAAATATGCATGGTGGGTGGGTGTGTACACACACACAACACACACACTCTCTCTCTCTCTCTCTCTCTCTATATATATATATATATATTAGGGCCATAGGAATTGCATCTTTTTTACATTTGTTTACCTTTTCTTTTACTGATTTTTCACTTGTATTTATACCACTACACCACCATTTTGAAATACAAAGTCATCAAAGCCACATGAATAAGGAATAAGGTAAAAGCCCACATGTGCTCTCAATTATGTATGTTTTTCTTTGTAAATTTGATTCAATTTGTATGAGTTACAGAATATGACATTTTTTTGCAACTTCACTAACATTTCACAGCCAAATCCCAGGTTCAGATAAGCCGAGAAGCAAGTTTTCATTTTGACAACTAAGAAATTAAATTGAAATCAAAATCATTCTTTTCATAATTTGCTATTGGAAGAGAAAATCATGAGAAGATTTTGATTTGATATATCATAACTTTTGATTCCAAATTCTTCTTGTCCAATTCCATGCTCATGTGATAATGCCACGATCCTCCTTCAAAATTTGCACATGGTTGGAGTATTATAACCAAATTTGACTTCTGGTTTGACCATTAGATCTCTCAAATCAGGTGAGTTGTTAGATCAATGTGATACGTGGATGTCCATAGTTCATCATTTGCCATCTACTTATATCCATTATTCCTTCTCAAGCGTGGTAGAACCTATCTAAACATGGATGTAGCTACAAAATCTTTAGTTAATGAGTGCAATTCGATAACTATAAGAATGTTTTGAATAAATTTCATAAAGAAACAATAAATTATAAACCATGAATGAATGATACTTTTATGATATTTAAGTATATCTGAGGTGACTTTTCAATTTGAAAATGTGGCAAAAGGATGGAAAGGAAAGTAAAAGGGTTATATGAAAAAAAAAAAAACAAAACAAAACAAACAAACAAATCAAGACTTCAACAAATCGCAGCTCACTCGTGAAACAATCGCTCACACAAGAGACTACTCCAATCACACTTATATTCACCAAGCCAAGAATCACATACATAAGATTACAATTACAATCTAGTTGAACATAATTCAAAAAATATAAGATATAAAAAGTAACAAAGACTAATTAGAACAATTAATCCAAACTAAACTCTAATAACACACAAATTATAATAATAAGAGATTTTTGATTTCTCCATTATTCTGAATCTAAGGACAACTAAAAAGGTGACTCTGGTGAAAGGTCACAGGGATAGTGTGTTTCTTTGGTTAAAGAATCCTCTCATACTCAAGCATAATGTCCACGTTATTTGTCCAATCCATGGAAGTCTTCTACCTGTCTAGCCTAGTTCCAAACAAGCTTGTCGAGTGGGGCTGAGAGTTATTCTTTTTCTCCCCTACACTAGTAGCATACTCAAGAAGCCACAGGTGCTCTATCATTCCTTATTACACTACTCAGAGGTAAATCCTCACCAAAGTTTGACTCCATAAATCATTCCTTATTACACTACTCACAGGTAAATCCTCACCAAAGTTTAACTCCATAAAGTGTAACCAAACTATAAGTTCCATTGGGTCTAACCATGAGAAACAAATCAAATTTGGCTCCAATTTCAGAGTATCGAGAATACGTTATAGTATTAAAGATCACTTCTAAAAATTTAGGACAAGTTATGAGAACCATAAAAAAAATATCACATAGCAGGTTCAATCATTTTTATGCGTACTACCACACAATTTATAAAAATCGATCGCATAGGCTCATGCAGAAAAAACATTTTGTAAAATATCGAATTCAAGACGTGCTTAGAATGCTAGATTCCAATGTTTTTTTAAGAAAGTCGACAGTGGTTTGATAATTTGAGTATTTTAAAGGGCTTTTTTGGAACCATCAGAATATTTTTTTCCCTAATTTTGTATTTTCAAATATAATCCCTTCATTTATATAACATATACAATGTTTGGGTTATATAGAATGTTTTAAAACTATTTTTGTTTGGTTAAATAATCGTTTTTTAATATAAGGAAACAGGTTAATTTCAAATGGCTTATTTTTTTAAAATAATAATGATTCGTGAACTTGCATTCACCTTAGAAATTAGTGATGATTTTCTCCCTTACTGATTTGACAATTAAATTATAATACATTTTCTGGCTATAATAAATAAATAAAAGAAAAAAAAGAAAAAAGAAAGGAGGAGGCAAACAAATATAAAATCTCTTCTAATGTTGCAAAATCGATTGAGTTATCGAAATGCACTTTTATCATTCGAATATAAAATATGATTTAGTTTTGATGAGTTTACCTGTAAAGTCAATGTTTTGGTTTCAAAAGTAGACTAAAATCTTGGTTTCAAAAGTATACTAAACTCTGATAAACTTCGAACCAGACGTTTACAAACCTTATACTTTTAACAAAATGCATATATTTTCTCTTTGGGTATATATCAAACTAGCATAAACACATTAGTAAATGTGGTTAATATACGTGGAAGACTTCATCTTCATCATTTATATGCCAATCAACTTTTGTAAATAAGGCCAATTAACCTAATTAATATTATTTATAAATATTCATATTCATATTAATATTTAAAACATTAATATCATTAATAATATTATTATTATTAATTAAATATTATTAATATTAAACTAATGTAAAACATAAAACCTAATTTTAATCTGAATTATAAACATCAACTATATTAATATTATGTAAGTCTTTAAATAAGCCCAACAATGCTTTTAGCAAACTATTATTTCTATAATAAATTTGTATTAGATTAAAAAAACATAATCAATAGAGAAATATGAGTGTAGTGGCAGATTAGTGTGATTTAACATTACACCAAAGCTCTTCGAGAAGCAAAGAATCAAGTATGTGAAATCTTGGAGTGGATTTAGCATGGGCATCGTGTGAATGTGCACTTAATCACCACTCAAAATGAAGCAGAGCTCGAGTGCACAAGAAACTTTTGATAATTTTTTTTTTTTTTTTTTATATGGCTAATCATGTTTCATGAATTATTTTTAAATAAATTAAAGATGGGGAGAATACTAAAGAAACTGAAAAAACATTGACATACTTTCTAATATTATCCATTAGATCATGTATAAGACGAAGAATATTTCTCAAATAATCAAAATCTCGGCTATCATATTTTTAAAAATTTGAAATTCCTTAAAACCAATTCCAATATAAATCACACATTCAACATAATTATAATTTAAAATAAAACATAAATTATTAATGGTTAAGTGTACATAAATGTAATAAAATTCAAAATAGTGTAAAATAAAAATAGTTACTGTAATTTGTAGTTTAACTAATAATGTAGGTAAACATATTATATAAAGTATTATAAATTAGTTCTTATAGAGTGATTATGCTTGTGAGTTTGAGATCACAGAAAATTGCCCTTTCTGCTCAGTGCCTCACCATTTGCAGAAGTGGAAGTTACAGTGGTACTAACAATAGGAGCAGGTCGAAGTTGAAATCCCTTGATGATGACAAATAGTAGGTCTATGTTCCCCTCGCAACATGTTCCTCCAACTCAGTGTGTGGTCATTTTTTTTCATGGGACTCTGCTGCCTTATTAAACCCTTCTACAAACTTGAATGAATAGGTAATCCTTACAAGAACAGGGTATGTCGCTAATTTCTTACTTGCTTGAACAGATTTTTATTGAAATCGTTTCGAAGAATTGTACTATACCTCTCCCTTCTACATAAATAAGTTTACGGGGAGTAGAGTGACGATCAGGGTGATTGCAGCTGTGCCTGTAGACGAGAAACGAGCAACCTCATTAGGTCTAATGGATGTGGCTTCTTCAAACATTCAAATCATTAACAATAACATGTACATTCGGTATATGATTTGAATGCATAGACTATGTTCAATAGGATTATGGTAGGTGTAGGAGTTTTTTCTGGGCTCTGTATGGTTTGAGGGATGTTGATTAGATGGCGGGACCAGGGGACATGTTATTGTTTTGGTGTGGAATAACTCTTCATTGAAAGTGCTATATTGTAGTATTACAGTAAGTAAATTTCTGCTGATGGATTAGTGGTATTATCAGTTTTTCTTTATATAGACTAGTGATGGGTGTAGAGTTTTTCCTAGGTTATTATACTCTTTTGATGTGGCTCTTGTTGTGCAACTATAATTGTTTTCCCTGCACAATTGTCCATCTTCTACGTGGGGAATACATATTTTTACGTCTTTGGGGGTTCAATATAATTATCTGGATTTAGAATGCTCGGTTTTTACTTGATGGTTTTCTTATCCTTTCTCCAATCGAATATTTTGCATATCCTGTTGATTCTCCTTATCGCCATATACATCCTTATTTTCATTCTTAGGAATCATTCTCCCATTTCCTTCAGGCATCCAGATGTCTATCTGGACTAACCTACTTGCACTTGTCTGCCCACAATATTATGAGGAGGTGGCTTGATGTCTTCGGCCTATTAACTACTACACTCTCTGGAGGCGTTGGATTAATTCTTTCATTATTTCTAGACCTTGTAAGGATTTTGGTATCAAGTTATGTAATCGGTGGTGGACCTGCTGGAGATGTCGTTGTTGTTGCTGCGAAGCATAATTCTGGGTGTTCTTCTACATCGACTTTGATCGACTGTATGTATGCCTACTTGCACTGGATTTCTCTCTGTTGCTGCGGGTGGCCTTGGATTTTCCATTGGTCGGAAATTCTATTTTTCGAAATAATTTGAATTTCCATCTAGTGGGCATTGGGATCATTACTATAGATTAACAGGGGTCACCATATTCATCATTCCTCTGTTAGTCTAATTCTGGTAGTTGGGGCTGTGGAAGATTACGTGTCAATTCTATGGATCGAGCTTATATATTTTTATATTACTTTGGTTCTAATACCTCCCATTTCGAGCTGCGAACTGACGTCAGAGTCTCTTGATTGGCGAGATGCAGGATCTTATGACAGTTGTGATATTCTTCCAAGGATTGTGGATCCCAATACATTCCTTCTAAGATTTGTTGCAGGATTCATCGATGGTCTGACTTACCTCTCTGACATTTTTATTACCGTTTTATATTAATTCTCATATCAGTTTCCCACTCTCTTGCAATATGTCCATGAAGGATCCTTTTGAATCTGACATGGCTCATGAGGCCTTCATCTGGGCCACACTAGCGACTGAATCATATTATCTCTCAATGATTGGGACATAGCGGGTGGTGGGCCTTTCTGATTAACTTTCACGGTGCCCCGAGGATGACCCGATTAATCTGATAGATGGTAGACATGCTTCCCATGATTCACATGGGTAGCACCACGTAGGAGGTAATAAACGTGGCCAGTGTAAACAACGTTCCATTAAAATCACCACCCCGAATCCCTTCCTTTGTTTTGGCCATGAAATTTTGATAGATCGTGTTACCGGCCTACAAAAGCAGGCTCTTGTTGGTAAATGCCATTTTGCTGAAGTGGGCGAAGGTGAGATGAGGAATTGGGTAGAAACTAAGTGGAAGTCATTGTTAGGCTATATTGCCTCGGTGGTGTGCCTGATAGGAGGTTGGTACAGTTTTGGTACAGTTTTCACTTCCTCTGTTAGGAGGATTTAAACAAAATTGTGTCTCTACCATGAATTAAAGGGCAAAGTTTCTTGGCTCTTCATTCTTGGTATGTTGGTTTTAATCATCTAAAGGAAACACCAAAGAACAAACTTATATGGGTTAAACTGTCGGGTTTTCCAATTGAATTATGGACTAGACAAGTTCTCATGGATATTGGAAACGTTATTGGTAAATTTATTTATGTAGATCCACACTGCTTGGGCGCTCGAGAGAAAAGAATAGCTTGGATATTGATTGAGAAGGAATAAAGTGGTGGTTTTTCGGACCATATCGAGCTGCAATGGGAAGGCACACATGTGGTGCAGAGACTGGATTTCTGGGGAGTTCCTTTCCACTGCCTTATTTGTGATCACACTGGACACCTCATGGCTTAGTGTCCTCGCAGGAAGGGTGGTCATCGTATTCCCAACGGGTGGAACTGTTCAGGCGCTATGGTGACGGCTGGTGGTAGTTCCGGTTTTCATATGGCTAGTCACGGGGTGAATCAACAACCAGGTGGCGCGCATCACACATCAGGTAATCCTACATCCTATACTTTCCCTGCTTCAGATTCACATACTATGAAATGTGCTGAGTCCATCCTTATATTTGTTCCATCATTACCCTGGACTTCCGAAGATTCTGGTACTCCTACTATCTATGACTCGTCCATGACCCCATCGGATAATATGCCCCTTTTTTCTAGGACTGACCAACCTCTTTCAAACTTTCTACTTTCCCTTATGATGACTTATGATGTTCCCTCCACTTCCCATATTACGTATATACCGACACCCTCCCCTTCACACATTTCACAACCATCTAGGATGCCATTGACCCGACCTATTTCGCGTATGTCGCCCGTCGGCTCTCCTACTAATTCGGTGCACAATGATTTAGATTTACTATTACAGAAGAAGACCCTGGACCTACATACTCTCACAATTCATAAACCACCTGGATCTTCGTCTCCGCGTATTAGTCCTTCCTCGGCGGGCAACATCATTGTTCGTTGGAAGCATAGCTGAGATAATAGACACTTCAGAGGGCGTAACTGACATATTCCACTTAGTCCATCTAACCCACACTCTCTGATTGACGTTCCTATCGCATCTCCATCCTCTCCTTGGGCCCTTAGAGCAATGATGCTCGCGTCTGGGCTATCATGATTTTCATCCTTTCTATGAATATTCAGGGTTTGGGGGCATCGCATAAATTTTTGGCCCTCAAAGATATCTTCCTTTCTATGTGTCCACATATTATCTCCTACATGAAACTATGCATCTGGCTCTGCAGGTTATCAAATATTTCAGGAAGATGCTCCCTGACTTGCATATGGCGGCTATAGATGCTGCAGCCTCTTGGGGGGGTTTGGTCGCTCTATGGGATCCACAATGGGTTCAAATGAAGGTTTTTTCATGCTTCATAAGTATTCTTTTTGCTGGACACATTAGGGGTATTCTAGGGCGAATACATATTTTGAACATATATGCCATGTATAGGGATCAAGACACTTTTTGGAGGAAGCTGATAACATCAGGGGTATTGGAGCGGTTACTTTAGTCATGGCGGGGGACCTAAATTGCACTATTGTTCTGGATGAGGTTTGGGGCAAAACCAGAAGAGTTGATTCAATGGCAGAGCTGATTAAAGATATGATCATTGATCATAACCTTGTTGACATTTGCCCATCAAAGAAAGGTCCCACCTGGGATAATGGTAGGGAGGGTGATGGATATGTAGCTAAAATATTGGATCGGTTTTTGCTACATGATCATATAATGGATAGACTCGGGGATGTGCAATCAGACATTGTGAGCTGCTATATTTCTGATCATCATCCCATTGTCCTACATTGGCGTCGTGAGGATCTAAGATATGGGATGCCATTCAAGTTTAATCGGGTATGGTTGGAGGACCCTGATTTTGAGAATTTAGTGTGAGACACCTAAACCCAGGAATGTGATGGGGACATTTCTCCCATGGTTCATATATTGGAGAGGTTAAAGGCTCTTAAGATAGTGGTGAAAACACGGGAGAGGAGGAAGCTTGCCCAATTAAAAAAGGAACAAAATGATATTTTGGTGGATTTGGAGTCCCTTCGGCCACTTTTGATATCACATCTCCCATCGACTATTGTCCAGGAACAAATTCATTCTCTGGAGCTTAAAAGGAAGCAAATTATACACAATAGAGAATTGACATGGCTTCTAAAGAGCAGGGCCATTTGGATTCGAGAGGGGGATAAGAACACAAAAAAATTTGACCAGTATGCCAACCATAGAAGGAAGGTCAATTCTATTTGGGAGATCTTCGATGTTGATGGAAACTGGGTGCATACACAACGAGACATCACTAGAGTGGCGGTGGAACATTTTGAACAAGCATATCGTTAGAGGGAGTTAGATTACATTTAGGATCAGTTGTGGGGGGTGGAAGTATATCCCCGTATGTTTGACAAAGAGGCCAACTCAGCCCTTTATATGGCTATCACGGGTGATGAAATTCATCAGGTGCTTAAATCTTTTAAAGGAGACAAGAACCCTGGTCTAGATGGTTGGACGGTGGAACTATTCTCCCATTTTTTTGACATTTTCTTGGAGGATCTTCTTAACATGGTGGAAGAATCAAGAAAATGGGGTTTCATCCATCCTCATATAAATTCCACCTACATCGCTCTCATTCCAAAGAAGGAATCCACTTGTTCCTTCTCGGATTATAGACCCATCTCACTTTGTAATCTCATTTACAAGATCGTTTCCAAGATAATTGCGAACAGGATCAAACATACACTATTTAAGTTCATTTCTCTTGAGCAATTCAGGTTCTTACAAAATAGGAAAATGCATGATGCAGTGGCTATACCACAAGAATGCATTCATTCGATCCATGTTAAGAAATTAAATGTAGTTGTTATGAAGGTGGACCTACAAAAGTCATATGACTGCCTTGATTGGGGATATTTGAGGATGGTGCTCCATAAAGTTGGGATATAGGCCAGGAGTGCCGAGTGGATCATGGCATGTGTAACAAATGCCGGGTATGTTGTTGTTATAAATGGTTACCCCTCTCATTTTTTTGGGGTTGGGTAGGGACTCAGATAGTGATGATCAATTTCGCCTCTATTGTTCATATCAACAATGGACAACCTCAACTTACACATAAAAAAACTGTGATGGAGGAAAACTTTGCTGCTCTATCCCTGGGTAGACAAATCAAGATTTCCTGCAATTTCTTTGTAGACGATGTACTTATTATGGGGATGATTGATATATTTAAATGCCTTGCATAGTTTCATATTTTCACAAAATTTGGAAGGGCCATGGGCCTTATCATAATTCTCTTGAAATCTATCATATTTCATGGCACATGTGATAGGGATGAGATTGCTTACATTCAGAGTCTTTTTGGGGTGGAGGCGGATGAGGGAGGCATAAAATACCGGGTTATCATATAAAACCCAGTAGATATAGAATTAATGACTAGAGGTGGCTTGTAGATAGATTTTATAAGAAAATCTCTAGATGGGAATTCAAATGTCTTTCTTTGGGGGGTCATATTACCCTCACCCAATCAGTGATCACACAATTGAGTGTCTATTGGGCACACTTATATTACCTCTCTCAATCTATTATCAAAGATCTGAACCAAATTATGGCTCAATACATATGGTATGGGATGACACAATCATTCAAATATCATCTGGGTAAACTAGTGTCTATTACTTTGCCTAAAAGACTAGGCGAATGGGGCTTTTTGGACCTGAGACATTTCGGTAGGATGTTGCTGCAGAAGACATTGTGGAGAGGGATATTTGGGATTGGAATTTGGGGCAATATTATTATATATAAATACATGAAGGACATAACATTTACGGTTTGGATGCGCAGGGGAGCCATCAGGATATCCACAGGTTCGACCATATGGCACAGTCTGAACAAGATTAAAACATATTTTCTGCAGAACCTGTGTTGGCGGCTTGGGTTGGGCACCAGGTCATGATCGTACTGGACCACATTCTTGGATCGGATAGGGACTTGAACATATCGGAGGGCTTAATTCAAC
The DNA here is from genome assembly GCA_000404065.3 of Pinus taeda. Taxonomy (NCBI): domain Eukaryota; kingdom Viridiplantae; phylum Streptophyta; class Pinopsida; order Pinales; family Pinaceae; genus Pinus; species Pinus taeda. The sequence goes on from APFE031680716.1 coordinate 135,180, forward strand.
ATTTAAACTGTCATGGAATATTCTTTTGGAACCAAGTCATCTACATATGGCAAGGCAATGTACCAATATGGAAAAAGGGCATGGGATTTAGGACTGTCGGGTTGGATGGAAAATGAATGGGAGCAGGTTCGGACTATGATGCAATTAATTGGAGTCAATCGGGATGTGCGTGGTGACCAGATTTCATGGGTAGGTATAATGAGGGGGAAGAAGTAGTAGTGACTGATGTATATAAAAACCTATGCTACTAGGAGTTCCATAATATAGAGGTATGCTGGTTTTTTTAATTTTAGAGAACTAAGATGTTTATTAAGATTATTCTATTTCTTTGGCTAGTTTGGAAAAAGAAGAATCTAACATGGGATAATCTTCAAAAGAGAAATTGGCACGGGCCAGGGATATGTTCACTGTGTAGGCAGGTGGGGGAGGATAATACAATTTTTTTTTTTAAATGCCCAATATCGGTTCAGATCTGGCATTGTATGGCTGATAATATTGGCTTTTCATATAACCAATTTGATGAAAATTTTGACTGTTTAAACTGGTGGTGTTCCCAAAAATCCACATGGAGGTGGATACCCCTTGCATTTTTCTCGGAGACTTGGCCCAAGTGCAATAAAATCATTTTTGAGAACCACATGGAAAACGATGTATAGGTGATGGACCATATTACTAAATGGTACAATATTGGTATGGTTGAAGACAATGGCCAAAAAAAAATATGTATGCAGCAGGACTGGACTTGAGATTGTATACCTAGCTGGTATTTTTGATGGTGTGGCACAAAGGGGTATTTATGGATGTGGTATTTGGGTCAAAATCACAGATGAACATGAATACTGGGTCCATTGGGGTGCTAGAAGGGGTACGAACATGAAGCTGAAGCGATGGCCCTATGGGGCTTGCTCTGGTTCTCTTCTTTTTTGAACATTCTCTCCATACACATTTTCATAGATTCACGTACCATCATAGAACATGTACTGGGCAACAACAAAATACAACAACCTATAATATATGGATGGCTCTACGAGATTGAGTGTCTTTGGACATCATTAAGAGATTCTACCATGCAACATATTGGAAGGGAAAACAATCAAAATGCTGACCTCTTGTCTAAGAAGGGGTTGAGGGATACACCAGGTGAGATGCATATTGAAATGCAGATGGGGGCCAACAGAGTTGCAGATGGGACAATACCACTGCTGGGATAAAAACAATATATCTATGGGGTCATTTTATAGGAAATTTGGTTAGATGCTAACAAATTAAAGACTCGATGAATCTTTTGTTTCCCTTTGTGCATAGCATACACTAAAAGTAGATATATGTAGATAGATATACGGAGGACATGGTGCTCTTGAAAATATGAATATTGTTGATATAGTTTTAATTTTTATTTTACATTATCCATCTCTGGGTAGATTAGCTGAATATTGGTCCCATTATTGTAATATAAAAAATGATTTCGATGGATATATGAATATATCCAATACTAGATATATGTGTTGTTTTTACTTGAAATATAAAAACATATGTTTTTTTTCCTACTGAAGAAAATATATATATATAAAATAATTTATTAAAAACATTCTTCAAATGTATCTATACATCGTCCTAATAATGATTATATGCCATGGCCTTTAATTTAGATTTAAACTAGAGAATAAGTAACTTCATCTCACAAGGAATAAGATCCACAAGAACGAAAACATCAAATATAAAAATTATTAAATTTATTCTAAAATTTACTCTCTTTTTTTTTTTTAATTTTCTGAATTAGGTATACTTAAGTATTTTAAATAGGTTAGTGGAGCAGAGCCATATACGAAAACTTTTTTTATTATCACAAAAAATGATTTCCAAAAATGCATGTATGAGTTTTACTAACGTCTACTTACATGAGATTAGGTGTCATTTTTTTTTAGTGCATGCCCACATCTCTCTAGATTTATTACTATTATATATTAATGGAGTTGTCTATAATGCGACTTTTTGGAGATTCCGGTGACGGAATCCGGCGGAAGAAATGAGGTTAAATCTTGATTTTTAGCAGTTAAAATGGTTTTTTTTAACTGCATATTTGGATTCAGCGCCCTGAAAAACCCCTGGGAGCCATTGATTGTGCAGAAACTAGCTATCAAACTTGGGATTCCAATGAATTCCTGCCGGATTTTGACCGGAAAAAGCCGCCGGAAAAGCTTTCAAAAAGTCGTGTTATAGACTATTGCTATATTAATTCAACCATATAAAATTTATCATATGTAATTTGTATTCTCTCGTTTTTGGTATGTTTATAGAATTTATTTATTTATTTATTTGCAAAATGTGTTTAATTTTATTTTTTTACCGAAATCCATTTCACACATATTCAACTACAATTTGACATAAATTCATTTTCTAATTTGCAAAATTTGTTTATTAGCTGTTACCTAGATCCATTATATACAAATTCAACTACAATTTTACATAAATACATATTTTCATTTAAACTAGCACAATCACATTAATAAATGTGGTTGATATACACTACATTGATAATTATTAAGTATATGGTAGAGATTTAATATTAATATTAATTAATATAAAATTAATATTATCATATTATAATTTTAATATATTAATATATTAATATTAATTAATATATAATTATAATACTAGTGTTAAGATAGGGTTTTATTATTAGGGTTTTAATATAGGTAAGGATAAGTTAGGTATTCAACTAAGTATCAATTAACATTGAAACCCTATAGTAAACCTTAATATTAAACTCAGTATTAAACCCAATATTATAAACCATAATATTAAACCCTAATATTAAACCCAATATTATAAACCCTAACCTTAAACCCTAATTTGTATGTGATTTTGAGTGACAATGATTGTAAGATTGATTGTCACATTATGACAATGTTTGTCACAATGTGATATTGAATAGATTTCTATACCATTCCAACATCACAATATTAAATCATAGTATTAAACCCAATATTATAAATCGTAATATTAAACCCAATATTAAATCCTAATATTAAAAACTCGATATTAAAAACCTTAATATTCAAGCCAATGTTATAAACTCAAAATTATAAAACCTAATATTAAACCCAATATTATAAACTGTAATATCATAAACCCTTATATTAAACCCTAATTTTGTAATGTCGCACTAAGACATTGAATAAATTGCAAAGTAATGTGACATTGTGACCATGATTGTCAGATCGATTGTCACATTGCAACAACGTTTGTCATAATGTGACATTAGATGGATTTTAGTACCATTCCAATGTCACATTATTAAACCAAATATTATAAACCCTAACATTATTAAACCCAATATTATAAACCTCATCATTAAACCCGGCATTATAAAACCCTAATATTGAACACAAAATTATAAACCCAATATTAAATCCAAATATTGAACACAATATTGTAAGCCCAATATTTAAAACTCCAAATATTAAACCCAATATTAAACCATAATTTTGTAATGTTGTAATGCAACATTGAATAAATTTCAATGTAATGTAACATTGCGACACTGATTGTCACATTGCGACAATGTCTATCACACAGTATCATAAATCTCAATATTATAAATCCTAATTTTAAACCCAATATTAAACCCATTATTAAAAAACATAAAATTATTATTATTATTTTTCAACAGAATGTGTAAGGGTGATTGTCATAACAAACATTGGTTATGGGCCCAAAACCCTTACATCGATTTTTTGAGACAAAAAGCGATTCTTCATTAGAGTAAACAAAATGTTTATTGCCTCTTGGGATAGTTAACCATTTAAAACTAAAAAGGCATCCATTATAAACCCTGTAGAAAGACCTAAGGAGGAGACAAAATTTATAGACCAACATAGCAACAAAGAGATTTAATAGTGACTAGATACATAAAGCCAAAATCTACCTCAAATAATGAGGTAGAGGATTCACCGTGGACTAGGATTAATTACTACGACCCCTAGAATGACAATTTTTCCTTCTGTTCGCTAGAATTCTAGGGTCAGTACCTCTAGGAGCCATTCTCTCGATAAGAGAAGTTGAAATTTATAACACAGACACACGAGTGCTAAGCTAACAAAGTTTCTCCCTCAACTAGTCCATAGAGTCCTCCATATTGACATGATGGGAAATTAGCTTAGAATCTAAGAAGAGATGAAAATTACATCGTTTCCTCTTGACAATGACTTCAAGTTTTTGAATTGAAGTGAATAGAGCTTCGGTTGACTCCAAATTTTTATCAATCACAACAACTATGTTGACAATTCCATGAGGACCAGAGCTACTAGCCATCTTGGAACGTGAGCCTGAGTCCTTGCTTCCTAACACAATGAAGTTCACACCCCCAAATACTAAAAAAATATGTGATCGTTGTGAGAGAAGGGGGGGAGAGACCCAACAACCTAACATAAAGGATATTACACAATTAACTTCATAAATCGGGAGAGACAAATGTGAAGGCAGGAAGGCTAGGGGGTTTGATATAATTGAGGCCATGACCTTGGCACAAGCCAATATGCAGTGAATAAACCCAAATATTCACTGTATTCTCACCATGAAAAAGAAACAACATAAGGGAACATTGTATGACATAAAACTTAATTCCATATTCAAGCCCATCACATTGAGAGCCACGACCAAGAAATTCCTCAATAAATCTGAATTGAGGTAGAAAAAATAGACAAGATTGCCTAAAGGGAAAGGAACCAGAATGAGATGCCACATGACCAGAGCGAAATGACACTAATGGAGATCCATGCAGGTCTAAGGCCAGAAAGGTAAGAGGGCCAATCAGAAAACAAGATTAAGATGGGCCTAGAATTCCACTATGGGGTGAAATTTAATAATCCTCAAGAAACTCTACAAATTTTGAAGGTGGAGAGAGAAGAGACAAGGTCTCTCCCATAAAATCATAAATCTTAATATAGCCATCAATCTTATGGGATTGGAGAGAAGCCCAACCCTTGATTTAAATCGATAACATGTTGATTCATAGTGTCAAATTTTTTAGCAAGCCCATCAGCGATCAAGTTCAAACGTCTATATATATGAAAGAAATATACTTGATCAAATTGAGAGATTGAAGAAAGGATCTTTTGACTTAATGGCGAGGAATCAAAGTTGATGGAATTCTTGGCTTTGATGAACTATCAAATCACTAGCATAGAATCGTCAAAAATGGTTATCTCAAGAATTTTGTGTTCATTGACAAGTTCCAAACCTTTCCAAAAATCTAGATATTTCGCTTGATTGTTCATCACTATTCAAGGCCCAATCGAATTTGGAGACCACTTTATCATCGGGGCCAAGGATGATCCCTCCTCCTCCTGCCCCCCCCACCCCCTAAAAACCTTAATATTACAAACCTTAACATTAAATCCATTATTATAAACCCCAATATTAAACCCAATATTATAAACAAAATGTTAAACCGTAATATTAAACCCAATATTATATACCCTAATACTAAACCCAATATTAAACCATAATATTAAACCTAATATTATAAATCATAACATTAAACCCGATATTAAATATAATATTGTAGACCCTAATAGTAAACCTAATATTTTATTTTTCTTTTACAGAAATGGGTATGGGGTGATTATATTCCTCTTGGGATAAATGCCAAAAAACTAATTAAATAGAGGACTTTTGTGTCCTGGTGTGATTCACTTCTTTGAGTGAGCATGCCTCTAAAACTTGTAGACTTCTTCCTTGATATAGCGTCTATATTTTTGATTTCTGAAATTTTCCCCCACTTGGAGATGCAAACAAATTGCTTTAAGAGTAAACAGTAAAACATGGCAACATTCAGATTAAGGGATGGGATCCCATGATTCTTCTTTGTCTTTCTTCTTGATCCCTATTGAAAGGAGAGTAGCTTTATTGGCCTCTTTGTCTGCCTCTTTATTGAGGACTCTTAGCACATGGAAGTAGTTTAACTTCTGGAAGCCTTTTCCCAAGCCCTTGATTCTAGATATCAGTCTTTCTAGCTTGAGGTCCAGCACTGGGGAGTTAGATATCATTGCATTTATAATAATTTGGGAGTCACCGATTACATTAGCTTCTTCAATGTTTATGTCTTTGAGGAACTTGAGGCCTTAATAGAGAGCCAGGGCCTCAGCTTGAATACTGGTTGTATGTCCAAGCCCCCACGCGAAGGAATGGATTTTTTCCCCATATGGATTCACGATGACACCTCTTGCACCCTCTTTGCCCGGGTTTCCCTTTGTTGCCCCATCAAAGAAGAGAGAATGCCTTGAGAGCGACTTGAGCCAATCTTGAAAGTCATCTTCAGATTTTCTTATTTGCTAGTTTTTGTTAGGGAGAGTGATTTTGTCTGCTGGTTGGAATTGCAAGTCAAGTATGGAACCCCAAGTAATATCTTGTTGGCTGCGGTTAGTATCGTCTTTAATATCAACTAGGCATTCCTTGATTTGGCATTTAATTTTGATTTCTAAAGCCTTGTTGTTCTGCTTTGTGCTTCTGAAAATTCTTCTATTGCGTTCAAGCCAAATCTGCCAGCAAATAATCTTTGGAAGAGTGGCCCATGCTACTTTAATTACCTGGTTTTTAGGAGGTGGACCTGGGTATCTGGCTACCCAATTAGAGAACAGCTCCACAGTGGAACAAGGCATCAAGAAGTTGGGGTTCAGATTCTGAGTGAAGGAGAGCCAGAGTTGCTTGGAGAACTTGCATTCAAATATTAAGTGAGCAGCTGTTTCAGAATTATCTTTGCACAACGAGCATATGGATGGCCCGTGAAATCCTTTCCTTTGCAGAATATCATACGTTAGGATTCTTCCATGATAGAGTTGCCAGGCAAAAAAATCGATCTTTGGCCATGAGGGAGTGCGCCAAATTCCTTGCCAGGGTGCTGGATCAAGGGCAACGTGAGGTCTTTCATTAAGTTAATGTAACCCATGGAAACCGTGTAGCCTCTGTCATTCGAACCCCATCCTTTCAGATCCTTTTTCCTCAATTGCGTGGGTGCCAGGCCGTGGAGGTGCTCTAACAGCGTGGTCCATTCGATGCGCAGATGATCCGGGACTTCAATGCTTTTCCAACCTGTCCAAGTCGAGTCTCGCCAGAGAGATATATCCTAGAGAGTGCGCAACCCATTTCTGTCCATCCAGGTTCGCAATTCTCTGATGGAGGTTCTGTTTTCAATAGAATCCGTGTTCATTATTCTATCAGACCAGATGCTAATCTTTCTGTTGTTCCCAGGGATCCAAAATGAGTGTGCTTTGATTAACTGACCTGCTTTTGCGTACAGCTTGAGGAATGGCGAGTTCTGCAATTGGATCTCATTTTCTAGACATCTTAACCGCGATCCTTTGAAATATTTTTTCCATAGAGCCAACAGGGCCCATCCAGGTTTGGGTGTAATTATCCTCTAAACAGTCTTTGCTGCCATAGCCACATTCTGCTGGCATATATTTTGAAATTCAATCCACCTTCCCATAGCGGCTTGGTAATAGTTTCCTAGCTGATGAGTGGAATTTTCTTTTCATTCCGCTTTCCTCCCTTCCAGAAAAACCTGCGCATAAACTCTTCCATTTTATTTAGAATGGTTATCAGAGCGAGAAGTCCTGCAAATTGGAATAATCGGAGGCTGGAGAGCACAGATTTTATAAGGACTAACTTGCCAGCAGCGCTGAGCCAGCGGTGGCCCCAGGATTGGATCATGGACTTGAATTTTTCAAGCTGAGGATGCCAATCTTTGATTGAAAGTCTCTTATGAAAAACAGGGAGGTCCAAATATTTAAATGAGGTCCAGGAGGATGAGGTTGCAAAACCCAGACAGCTAGAGATGGCAGAGAGAATCCTGGGTGAGGTATTCCAGCTGTATATGTGACATTTGTTCTTGTTAAGAGCGTTGCCTGAGGCCTTACTGAAGACATCCAGGGCAGCTTTAAACTTAAGGGTAGAGGAGAGGGTGGTGCTGCCTAACAGCAGGGTGTCATCCGCAAATAAGGCATGGTTTATGCTTTTGACCCCTCTAGCTATACTTAGGCCATTGATTTCTTGATCTTGGATCTTTTTTTCTAACAGAAAGCTGAAGACAGAGGCTTGGATGACAAAAAGCAGAGGGGAAAGAGGGCATCCCTACCTAAGACCTCTCGAGGCTTTGAAATATTCAGTGGCTCTTCCATTTACAAGAGGGGCAATCCAAGGCTCTAAGATACATGCCTGGACCCAATTTATGAAATTTGCTCCAAACCCAAATTTGCACATGACTTTTAAAAGAAATCTATGATTAACTCGATCAAAGGCATTTGCTAAATCGAGTTTGATCACCATACCTTGTTCCTTTCGAAGAAGACTTGAATGTATTGCCTCTTGAACTAGAGTGAAGTTGTCCACGATTTGCCTTCCCTGGATGAAGACTCCTTGATTTTCTGGAATAATTCTTGGCAGGATGGGCTTCAATCTATTTGCAATGACCTTGGTGATTAATTTGTACCCAGTGTTGCATAATGAGATCGGGCAAAATCTGCTAAAGTTGTTGGCGCCTTTTTCCTTTGGAATGAGGGCTAAGAAAGCGGAGTTTGTGTTGCCTCCTATTTTATGAGAATTTTGAGACTTTTGTATCATTTTGAAAAGGTCCTTTTCAACAATCGGCCAACAGACTTGAAGAAACCTGGCAGAGAAGCCATCTGGCCCCGCGGCCTTTTCCGGGTCCATGTCAAAGAGGGCCTTTTTCACGTCCTCTTTAGTGATTTTGGCCTCTATAATCCTGTTCATACAAGGGGAGATTGCTTGAGGGATGATATCTAGCAGCTCTTGGTGATGGAGCGATTCCTGTTCATCACTGTACAAGTGTTGGAAATGAGAGAAGGCTGCTTTCTTGATGTCTGCGAATTCCTTGTGCGTGCCATTGTCTTCCTTGATCTCAGAGATAGTGTTAAAGCATTTTCTGGCCTGGGCTTGCTTATGAAAGAAAACCGTATTTTTGTCCCCTGCTTTGAGCCACAGGTTCCGAGATTTTAATCTCCAATATTCTTCTTCGGCTAAGCAAGCCTTGTGATAGCTCTGTTGCAGCTGGGTTTCTTGGTCTAGCATCTCCTCTATGATTGTGGCGCTCTCCATGTGGGTTTGATGAGTGGCAAGAGCGACTTTGATGGCTTTCCTTTCTGATGCAGGATTGGAGAGGGTTTTGGCCCAACGTTTCAGGACTCCTTTAACCCTTCTGAGATTTTCCTCCCAAATGAAGAAGGGTGAACCTTTGACAGGCTGAATCCAACAATCTTTGACTGTTTGCATGAAAAGGGGCTCCTTTACCCAAAGAGGACTAAATCGAAAGGGGATGGGGCCCAAATCTAGGTGGGAAAGGAGCTCTAGCTTTAATGCTTATGATCCGAGACGCTGCTAGCAATAATGTGCATTCTAGGTTCTAGACCAAATAACAGAAAAGAGCTTTGAATGAAGAATCTATCTAGCCTGGCAGCAATATGTCCAAGGCCTACTCTTTTGTTAGACCATGAGAACTTACCTGATGAGGGCTTGATGTCCAGCAAGTCCCAATCTTGCAAGAGATCCTCCACCCATTCTCTTGCCGCATCTCAGACTGCACTTCCTCCCCTTTTTTCAGTCGAGTGAAGTTTGATATTGAGATCTCCAGCAATGATTGTATTTTCCAGATTTGTCTGATCTACCTGTCGTCTTACAGTGTCCCAACAATCCTTTTTCTCCTGGATATTAATTGGAGAATATACATTGAAGAGACTGAAAATTTCCTTTGTGTTGAGGTTCTGCATTTTTAGCAGCAACCAATGAGTGTTTCTCGCTTCAAAGATGAGAGCATATTTATTGGGGTTCCATAGTGTACCAATCCCTCTCGAGGCACCCTTGGCTGAGATTGCTCTTGCTTCACTTTTAGGCCACAAATTTTTGCTTGCTTGCAGGAAGATTTTGTCTTCCAGCTTGGTCTCCTGGATGAGAAGTATGTCTGGGGTTTCTGTTCTTATTAGATTTCTAGGAGATGACCTTCATTATTTATGCTTATGGTGGGCTCCCTTGGAGCCTTAGGGCTGATTTTTCATCATTTTGGGCTTTGAAGCTAACAGTTTTTCCAGAGTTGGTTGGCTGCCCTGTAGCTTATATTTGTAGGTCTGCTACTCCCTTTTTTCTTTGTCTGTTTTGCGGCCTCTTGTAGATCTTCTTACCGAGGTTTGGGACTCTCCTATTTATCCTTCTTCTTCTGACTCATCGGTTTCTTGCTCTTCTTCCTCATCCTCTAGGGCCATGCCTCTAGGGTTTTCAACTTCTTTGGGGGAAGCTAGAGGTGTAATTTTACTTAAAGAGTCTGGTTTTTGAATTTCTACCTTTGGAGTGCCTTTTGTTGGCTGGCTTAGAGGGTCAAATTTGTTTTCTTGCACCTTTTTGGGAGGAGGCCTTTGGGCATTTACCTGGGAATTTCCTTTGCCGGAGGGACCGCCCTGTTTCTACCCCTTGTGGTTGGCTCTTGCTCGACTGACTTGGTTCCAGCCCTCTTCATTCCCTTTCTCTAACTCTGCATTGGTCGGACAGTTTCTAGCGAAGTGCCCATACACGTGGTATTTCCTGCATTTGAATGGAAACTGTTCATAATCCAAGATCTGCACATGGGACCAGCTACCAACTTTGATTTTGATTGCCTCTGGTAGACCCACCTCTAGATCCACCTCCACACAGATCCTGGCACAATCATACTGATCCTTGTTGCTTGCCTGATCTATGAATTTCCCAAGAGAGTTGCCGATGTGTTTCAAGGAGTCCCAGTTCCAACAGTGAACTGGCAGATTTGGGAGACGAACCCATACCGGAACAACCTTGGGGATGTCGATCGTCGGGTCAAAATCCGGGGTCCATTTATTCAGGTAGAGACCCTGAGGACCCATGAAATAAGACCCATTTCGAAAGATCAGATCTTTGTCTTCTTTGGAGGTAAATTCGAAAAGAAAATACCCTCGCCCTAGAAAATATGAGGTAACACTTTGGCTGATTAGGGGCGCCCAATTCCTGATGACCCATTGCTCTGTGGTTTTCGGAGAGGGCCAAAGTCCCGTAAATTAGCCAATAAGTCCACGATCCACCAGCGACAAAGCTACTTGCATGGGGGTCTCTGGAGGCAAAAAGATCTCAGGGATTTCATGTAGTTTCTTGACGAATTTTGAGGCATCACTTCTTTTTTTCAGAGGCAGGCCTGCCAGGAGCTGATTAAAAGCATCAACGACAGGACCAGAGGGCGGATCTTGGCCCTGAGTTTCAATATGGTTAGTCACGGTGCCGGCCGCCACAAGGGCAGCGCAGCAGCAGCCACGCCCAGGCCAGAGGGCCGATTGACAGTCTTAGATCCGAGCAGACTGGAGGAGGCAGGCCCACAGGGAGGAGAAGCCTCAGAAGGTTGGGAGGGCGCAGGTTCAGAGCCCGCAAAGGGCGGATCTCGAGGGGCCGAGGCACGTTGCAGAGCTCCCTAAGTAACTATAGTAAGCCTAATATTAAACCCAATATTAAACCCTAATTTTGTGATGTCGTAATGCGACATTGAATAAATTGCAGTGTAATGTAACATTGCAACAATGTTGACCAAGTGCGATGTTGGATAGATTTATGTACCATTCTAATGTTACAATATGAATCCCTAATATTATAAACCCAAATATTAAGCCCAATATTATAATATGTAATATTATAAACCCTAATATTGTAATATCGTAATGCGATGTTGAATAAATTGCAATGAAATGTAACATCACAATAGTGATTATCACATTACGACAATGTTTGTCACCCAATATTATAGCTTGAGTCGGCCAAATGGTTAAGAGCATGTGTTTCCTCCTAAGAGGTGACAGGTTCAAAACTAGAGGGGGGTAGAGTATGTATGCCTTCTAGACTTAGTAGTCAAATCGTTGCGCGGAGGTGGGTCCCTTGTCCCACAAACAAGGGGGTCTCACACACCAATTTGGTGTATGGCTTGGTTGTGACCTTAAAAATGGATATTATTATAAATCCTAATATTAATCCCTAATACTAAACCCAATATTAAAACCTAATATTAAACCCAATATTATAAACCATAATATTAAAAGCCCTGCATTACAAACCTAATATTAAACCAAATATTATAAACCATAATATTAAATCCAATATTATGTTATCATCATTGTCAACTATTTAAACAATGACTATTAATGTTGACTTCGTTTGACTATGTTCACTAATGTGGTTGATTATGTTTGACTATTAATATTAATCAATAACAATGACAAGAGATTAAATGTTTGACTAAAGATGAGTGTTTACTATCAAACATAGTTGAACGTACTCAACAACATTAGTAAATGTGGAGGATTAATTTTGTAATGTCACAATGTGACATTGAGTAAAATGCAATCTAATGTAACATTGCAACAATGATTGTCACATTGTGACAATGTTTGTCACGATGCGATGTTGGATATATTTCTATACCATTCCGACATCACAACATGTTTGATTATTAAAACCCTAATATTAAAACCAAATACTAAAACCCTATATTATAACCCAATATTAAAATCCAATACTAAAGCCCTAATATTAAAATTGTTGGTTGATATAACTAAGACATGTGTTCTAGCCTTAGGCGGTGTCAATGAGACTGGGAATGCAAGAGCGGAAAATATCTCCAAGCCCAGTGTATTTTATAAAGTGAAAATGTCTTAATTAAATTACTTAATCAATTTTAATTATTATCCCTAACTTTAACTTAGGGAAATAGATTAATTAATTAATAGTTGAGACATTATCAATTTTCCTCTAGATACATCTAATGAAGTTTCTAAGGGATCTTAGCCATCAATTAGATCATTCAAGAACTAGACCTTGGCCGTTGATTTCTCAACGAGAGATTATAAAGGAAATCGATAGGTAATCTTGGAGATTAGAAAGTTCATTGCAGTGAAGAGGATGCAGTGATAGCGTGGGGTTTGATACCAGTGAGGGTTTCAACAAAAATTGAAGTAATAAATATTTCTAGAGTTTTTTTCATCGGTATTCTTCTAGTTTATGAGATATGGAGGAGGAATTCTCCCAGAGTTATTCTACAAACAAATAGGTCGTACAAGATTATCAAGAAAGGCCTTATGATATTACCAAGAGATGTCATTCTAGCTTTCAGTTTAGAATATTGAGATTTCCAGTTGCAGAGAAAATTATAGGAGATTAGTGTGATTGTAGGAAAGGCAGATTGTAAGGATTCACTGTGCAAATTGCAAGAGTAGCCATGTCAGGTTGTAGAGGGAGGTTATGAGTCTTCTAATGGTTAGATCGACCTATGGGGGTGAATAAATATTTTGCTAGAGTTTTGTTGTGGTTTGGAAAGCAGTTGTAATATTTATCAATTGCAAAATTTGCTGAAAATAATAATAAAGCCCTCTGATTTGAATAACTGGTTTCTCATTCGAGGTTTTTCGAGGGATGTTTTGTGTGAAAATATTGTGTCCATTTTGTGGTTGGTTTTCTGTCAGTTTCCATAGTTTATTTAATCGGTGAAATTTGCAGTTGTGTTTTATTTTTTATTTAAATAATTTGTTGGGACAAATAATCTATTTAAATATAGGAGAATAATAATGATATTAACTGCAATAGAAGTTTTCACATGGTATTAGAGAAATTATGAAGTGTAGGGTTTATCAGAGTAGATCAACGTGGGGGTTTGGAAGAGGAAGCCAAGGGTTTAATACCTAGATTTATTTCTAGAATTGCTTGGAGGAATTTTATTGGTGTTATTTTTTGCAAGAGGAAGGTCGAATTAACTTGTACGAATGGCTAGTTTACCTGCGTGTGTTGCCAGAGACACAATTTCATTTTCTACTTGCCAGATCAATTTTTTGGGGGCAATGCAAGTGGATTTCTCTAGTTGTTGTAGGCATAAAAATTCGTCAGAGTGAGTTCCTAAAGGAAGTGCGAGTTTTTGAGAGGGCCAATACACAGTTCTAGTTGGCAGTGTGAGTTCACAAATGAAGTGTGAGTTTCCCAGTAGTAGTCAAGATTATGTACAAAAGAAGATAATTAGGTTTTCTAGGTACTTTTTTTAGCTAGTAGAAGAGATTTTTTTATATTTTTTCTTGAGGGCTTCAGTAATGGCCTCAACGGGATTAAGGGATCAAGATAGGTTGAATGGTGCATCTAACTTTGGTGTTTGGAGAACTCAGTGCCTTCCTATTTTAGAAGATCATGGATGAAAGTAGTTTGCTACAATGCATATTGTTGTACCAATATATCCTACCATGTTGCATGAGTATATGAAAGATGATGCCAAGGCGACACATATTATTCTAGATGGGGTCAAAGACCACATATTTCCATAGTTAGCAGAAGACGATATAACCAAGAAGATGTGGGATACTATCAACAAACTTTTCTAGGATAAAAATATGAATTGGAAAATGATACTAAGAGAGAAGATCGAAAGAACTAGACAAAATAAGGGAGAAAATGTTGCGCTTTATCTCAATCACATAAGAACAGTCGGGGATGAGCTAGCAACCATTGGATAGAAGGTCAAGGACGAAGAGCTTGTGAGAACATCTTTGAATGCTTTTAAGAAGTAGTAGGATATTTTCATGCAAGTGGTTACTAGAAGATCTGATTTTCCTAGTTGGGAATGCTTGTGGAATGACTTCATACAAGAGTAGCTTTGACTGAGCCTTGTGAAAGGAAACAATGGTACTAGCAATAGTTTTGAGCATAAGGTAGTTGACAACGAGAATGTTGTTCTTGTGAACAGGGGAAAAGTGAAGAAGGGATCCATTAAAGGGTCCAACTCCAAGGAGTAAAAGAAGAATGACATGTCAAAGATCAAGTGTTATGGTTTTCACGAGTTTAACCATTATAGCAACAATTTCCTGCACAAGAAGAAAGGTGAAAAGAAGGGTGATAAATATACACCGATAGCCACAAAAGAGCTTTCTAAACAAATGAAGGATGAGTTTGCACTCATCACTTACAACAACAGTCTTAAAGAGATGTAACATAGTGAAATGGGCCATGGGTTACTTAATGAGGCAGGTGTTCCAGATGTGAGCACGAAGCATGATGGTGTTGAGCTCAGAACACCTTCCAAAGGGGGTGTTGGTTGATGTAGGTCGGACATATTTTATAGTCTCAGGTGGTGTCAATGAGGCTAGGAACAAAAGAGCGGAAAATATTCCAATCCTGGTTTATTTTATAAAGTGAAAATGTCTTAATTGAATTAATTAATCATTTTCTTAAGTTTAAATTAGGGAAACAGATTAATTAATTAGTAATAATTGGTACATGATCAATTTTCCTCTAGATACTTCTAATAAAGTTTCCAAGTGATCTTAGCCATCGATTAGATCATTCTAGATCTAGATCTTGACCATTGATTCCTCAATGAGAGATTATAAAGGAAATTAATGGGTAGCCTTGGACATCAGAAAATTCATTGCAGTGAAGAGGGCACAATCATAGCATGGGGTTTGATACCAATAAGGGTTTCAACAACATTTGAAGCAATAAAAATTTTCAGAGTTTTATTTCATCAATATTCTTCCAGTTTTTGAGATCCGGAGGAGGAATTGTCCCATAGTTATTCTGTAGATCGATAGGTCATACAAGACTGGTAAGATAGATTGTATGAGGTTTCCAAGAGAGGTTGTATGATTGTCTAGTTTAGCAAATTTGAGATTATCAATTGCAGAGCAAATTCTAAGAAATCAACGCAATTGCAAGAATTCACAGTGCAAATATTAGGAGAGGTCGTTTCAAGTTACATAGGGAGGTCGTGAGCCTTTTAGTGGTCAAATTGACCTATGGAGGTGAAAAAATATTTTGGTTGAGATTTATTGTGGTTTGGCAAGAAGTTGTAATATTTATCGATTTTAGAATTTGTTGAAAATAAAAATAAAACCCTCGGGTTTGAAGAACTGGTTTTCCCTTCGGTATTTTTCCAGGGATGTTTTGTTTGAAAATATTGTGTCTATTTTGTGATTGGTTTTCTATCAGAGATTCCATAGTTTATTTAATTGGTGAAATTTGCAGTTGTCTTTTCTTCGTTATTTGAAGTAAATGATTTTATGGGACAAATAATATGTTTAAATATAGGATAATAATAGCCATATTAATTGCAATAGAATTTTCATAAAAACCCAATACTAAAACCCTAATATTGGCTATGGGTGTCCATGGTAAGCATACGGTTGACCAACTTTGGTCATGGTCAACTATTTAAACTCATGGCTATGTTTGATTATTAAAACCAAATGCTAAAATCATATATTAAAACCTTATACTATAACCCAGTCGTAAAACCCTAATATTAAAACTGGATATTAAAACCCTAATATTGGTTATGGGTGTCCATGGTAAACATAGGTTTGACCAAGTTTTATCATGATAAGCTATTTAAACCCTTGATAATGACTGACCAAGGATGACCTTAGTTGACTAAGGGTCAAAATGTTCGACTTTAGTGAACCATGGTTGACTATATTTGAATATCGTTGACCATGGTTAGACTATGGTTAACCATGGGTGACTATTGTTAAACAACACTGACTACGATTCGACTATTGTTAACAATTCATTGACTATGGTTGACCATGATTAACTATGGTTTTCAATGTTCACCTTATCCATCATTGACTATGTTTTGATTATGAGTGACCGTGTTTAACAATTGCTTGACTATGGTTGGCCATGATTGAATATAATTGTCCATATTCACCATGTTTAACCATTGTTGGCCATGTTGACCATGGGTTGACCATCATTTTCAAACGTTGATTATGGTTCTTATGGTTGGCCAAAGATTACCATCAGTGGCCATGGTTGACCTAGGCTATCCATGCTTGAACATGACTGACCATGGTTGACGATGGTCAACTATGGAGAGTAGAGTCTACTATGGTTGACCGTGGTGACCATAGATAGCTATGATCAATCATAGTTAATCATAAATGAACCATGGCGACAATAGTTAATGATGGTTGATCAAGGCTAAACTACAGTTGACCACATGTCCCTATTTACATAATATTACGATTTATAATATTAGGGTTTAAAATATTGGGTTTAATATTAGGGTTGATAATATTGGGTTTAATATTAGGTTTTATAATATAAGGTGTTTAATATATATGGTTTAATATACAAGTTTATAATATTATGGTTTATAATATTGGGTTTATAATGTCAATATTTACCATAATTTTATAAAAAAACATAATATATAATGCATTAGTTCAATTTGATACAAATGAGTTATGTGGAAGCTAAAAGATTTTATTCTCATACTCATTAATACAAATTTTAATGATATGTAAAATCCATTTTAAGTTATTTTTGAAACCATATTTTAATGTGAGGTTGACTAATGATGTAAACCTATGGTTTACGATTTAGGGTTTGAGGTTTTAAGAATTTATGGTTGGTAATTGTGTAGCGGATAAGAAAATATATTAGGTGAACCTAATATTATTATTGAGGAAATATTACATCTTCTAGGACACAATTACTAACCCTAATTTTGAATATATCACCGAATATATTATGTTATATATATTGTAAACCCAATATATCATATCATATATTATAAACACAATATATAATATAATATAACCCTATATATTTCAATATTACAAACCCTAATATTAAACTCAATATTATAAGCTTTAATATTAAACTTAATATTATAACACAAATTATAAATCCTAATATTATAAATCATATATACTAAACACTATATTAAACCCTAATGTTGATCTTATAAAACTAGGATTAAATTATTATAACCAAAGATTAGTATATCAAATCTAGAACTACTATTATAAAACCAAATATATAATATTATAATTAATACTATAATTAATATACTAAACCATAAGGTTAATATATTAAACCCTAAAACATAAAATATAATAAATCTAAAACATAAAAACTAATTATATGGCATTATACTATCCTTACATAATCATGGAAAACATGCGAAGTATATATATATATATGTGTGTGTGTGTGTGTGAAAAATACCCATAATGTTATTCATCCAAAAGAATAACAAAGTTACATTTTGCATAGGTTGAGTGCATTTGAGCAATAAAGCTTCACAGAACACGAAAAAAAGGAGCATAGGGCAAGATACCCATGCCACGAAAATTCGCTTACAAATGAGGTAAAAAAACCCTAGCAAACTGTTATACTACGAAACAACCCCCCCATTTTTATCTAAAAATTGTTAGCATTTGAGTTATAAATGGGGACCCTTCTAAATTTTTAAGCCTAGGACAATAATCCCTAACTCTAAAGAAAAACTTAGCAAAACCTTGCAAAATGAGGTAAGAAGGAAACTTATATCGCACATCACATATCGCGCTTTTTCACATCACTGTTTTTATAAATCCTTTACAAAATTGCGATATGCGGAAAGGTCTCCCACTGCCTTAACTTCACCTTGTCACTGCACAATCGCATTTCGCAATTCGCAAAAAACTTAAACATGCCATATGACAAACATTAATGATTTGCGAAATGCGATGTTGCGAATTTTGCAATTGCATTTCGCCCGATATCCGATAAAGCATTACACGAGCCCCTTTAAAGACCACGATCTACAATTAAGGAGGTAAAGCATGCAGAATAATTACATTTTAAATAATAAGAACAAACGAGTTGACAGGTTATTAAATGTTTAACAGCCCAAAGGAGGATAATCATTCTCCAGGTTATGGGTAGTTATAATCAAGTATCCCATAAAAACCTTTCTCACGATCCAAAGTCATTTCATAGAGGATTTCAATCTTAATCACTTGATATCGTATGCACTAATATTTCTTATCTGTTTCAGGCAAGCGACAAAAGACATGTCCTTAAGAAAGGTGATGCAAAATCAGACTAGGAAGACCATTGTTGAGACAGAGCATACAGAGATGGATCCTATATTTGCTGATACATTATGGGATGCAGCTGGAGGCGCAATAGCTTGGGAAGCAATTTACAACAGACTGGAGGATGACCGTCCTAAAATTACTGTTATAAGAGCAACAACTGGGTCGACAAAGCATTTAGACCTCAATGCAGGGATGCCTCCTATTCTTTCCTTCGTAGGATAGGAGCAAGAGCCAAAATCCTTCCCTACACAGACATGATCAGATGGGTGGTTGAAAACCTTATCATCAAAGATAGGCAGTTCAAGAATTCAAGGATGGAACTCGTATAATCATTCAGGGCTTGAGACTTGAAGGCTATGTATCACATAACTAACCCGCAGGAAATCTACGACGACACATTTGTGGCTAACTTCGCAAAAAGTAATCCAGACCCCTTCAAGTTAATTCAGACTTGGAGAATGTTAGACAACAAATTCAAGTACGACAAATCGGGTATGTATGCAATAGCCTCTTTGGCAAACCCCTACAATTATGCAGCAATAATGTTATGTGACTGTATGGACTGCCAAATAACACTAAATTTTCAATAGAATGCATTCCCTTAATAGATTCTTCTATTAATTCCTATATCATGAATTGGCCTTCTATCCTATCTGACAACTTAGCCACCTCCATTACTAAATATCGACAAAAGAAAAACTCCTCTCCAGATAACCTCCCTCCCTTCTATTTCTATGCTTATATTATGGATGTTATCTCCTTTTGTACGAAATTTCCAACCATGGATTGGAAATGGACCATACAAGATCCTTACCTAATCCATGTCAGTCATAAGCAAATATGGGAATCTCATTATATACCTCACTTCTACAAAATATTTCATTCTATCGTGTTGCCCCTACACCATATGATTTTCAATAAGAAAGCCCCTGGGTTTTCTGAAGAAGCTACGGGAGACCTGCTTGTTGTAGGCAAGTATTTCATTGAGGAATGGTTCATCTACATTATGGTTTTTGGTAGCACTACTGATCCACACATCCTTCCCTTATATTTTCTAATAAGCTATTAGCAAGGGAGATTGCCTACCAAACTGTGGGAAAGGGCCTGACCAAAGTCCTTAAAAATGACAAGAAGTCATTATGGCCTACTTTCCCTATCAAATGCGACTCTTTTACTTCAGTTAATTTTTTTCAAGCTACTAAGGAATCATCACAGATGGAAGCCCTCAGGCCTCATGCATTGCCTACAAGGCAATTCGATCCAAACAATGTGGCATACAATGTCACTATAGGGCTAAAGCTCAAGGCATACAATCATGGGGAAAATTACTTTGAGGATTTGTTGTAGTCAATAGTTTTTTTCGAGCAAGCACTTGAATGGGCAAAGGCTAACTTGAAACCTGAAGATTTTCAAAGATTTTAGGAATTCAAAAATGAGAGGCTTCAGGTCATTCCAATGCATTTATTAAAGCCCGAGAATAAGTCTACCCCGAGTAACACTGTCAATAGCGCAACCCCTAGCTCTCTAAAGGATCCTCAGGTGAACATTGAAAATACAACAGACACAAGGAAAGTTCAGGATGCAGACAATACGACTGAGTCCAACAGGAAGCCAGTCGAAAAAAGGTAATAGACACTCCGGCCACAGAGACAAGTTCAGAAGCCCAAGGCACTAGTTTGGAGCATGAATGGGATCAATTCAATTAGAAATTGCAAGTCACCTCCAAATCTCCAAATACTCAAGAAACATAGGAATTCAAGACTCCTCTGAAAATTCATCAAGATACAGAGCCCAAGTTTTCTGGCAAACGGTCTACACCTATGTATCAAGAAGCAACAAAATCCCAGCATGATGAAATCATCCCTGCTCTGCCCGCATAAGAAATTGTTCTGAAAGTGACAAAGATACCTCCACTTGACGTATTCTATAGCCCTCTCCACAAGGCTGTATTTCAAAGGCAAAGGAAAAGAAGAAGGGTAAATGCACCCGAATTCTCACCTGAAAATGAGCCAATGGGTGTTGTTTGGAAGGGCATTCCTTTTAATCCAGCTGAGAACTTGACTAGACTACCACAGTTCATAGTAGCATACACGTCGACCACTATGGATAAGGCCACGGAGGTGTCTACTTTGCTAAAGGAAAGGGAGGAAAGAATTGTGCAGCTCCAACAAGAGCTCAAGACAGAAAAAGAAAGTGAAAACAAGCAGGCGACCCAACAACTTGCACAATTGCAATAGGACATGGAAGTATTGAAAATAAGCCATGAAGCCAACTTATTAGCCAAAAATGTGCAGCTCCAAGAATTGCAGCAATCCTTGGACATGTACAAGGATGTTCCCCTTGCTGGGGAATTCATCAAAGAGGCTCTAGAACTAAATTCTCTTCTAGTCAAGCAGCAAGAGTATTTATGCCAGAAGTTGTCACACATCACTCCCTACGTGATTACCAGCAACCAGCTCATAGACAAAGCCATTCACTAGAGAACATATTTTAATGATTTAAACACCATGATCTCTGAATTCATTGAATGACAGGAATCATAATAAGGAAAGAAGGCCAATCTAC
Source organism: Pinus taeda (assembly GCA_000404065.3). Taxonomy (NCBI): domain Eukaryota; kingdom Viridiplantae; phylum Streptophyta; class Pinopsida; order Pinales; family Pinaceae; genus Pinus; species Pinus taeda. Next base: position 156,650 of record APFE031680716.1, read on the forward strand.
TCGAGATTGAGGAAACTCACAAAGGCATCCTTATTACTGATTGGGATGCTAGGATAAAACAGGTCGAGCTGGCAGTCGGGAGGGTAGCTGGAGTATCAAAGAACATCATTAAGGTAGTAAATAATACCCTCTTCGTTACCAATCGCATGAAGGAGGGTAATTCGAAAGAAATGCCTGACTTAACTGCACTAAGTAAAGATTGGCAAGAAAAAGTGGGGAAACAGAGAGATGCAATTATGAAACTAACTATGACTGACTTGAAGTCGTATTGGCAGTATTTGGTCAAGCCACATAGCTAGATCATGACCCTCAATTGTTCCCTCCATGCGACTCAAAGGATGCTGCCACCTCTTGCCAAAGCGATCTTTACAGGACAACTCAAATCTCATTTTGGGCCTCCTCAAATTCAACCAATGATTGATATTTGCGATTTAAAGGACAAGTTGGCAGACAACAAGTCATCCTCTTAGTTCTGTTTAGTTGATCTCTGTTTATTTTTGGAGTTATTTACCTATGAATGAGCAATTTTCTTTGAAACCTCCTCAAATTTTGTATAATCTACTTTTGCATACTTAGAATAATATTTATACCCTTCCCATGCATTTAGAGAAGGGTCCAGAATTTTATCAAAAACATTTGCAAAGAATGCACTATTGTAAGTTTGTGAATGCTTTGGTGAAATGATGGAACATGATATTTTCTTTTAGATACCAAACTACTTTCCTTTGTTGATGCACTTCTGTATTCTTGGGAAATAATTTGATTTGAAGGAAGAATTTGGTCTATGTCATTCATCAAATGAGCAGGACTTCAAACATCTAGTATTATTATCGTGTATGAATAATTATGTTAACATTTAATTAGTGGAAAAACTTTATTTTCATGAATTATATGTGAGATTTATTGTTTCTGTAAAGCATTAATTTCACTTCTATATTGACGCCATAAATGAGGTTTTAATTTTCATATATAACTCATTAGACATGCGATATATTTTATAAATTCCTTTGACTAACTATTTAGTCAAAGGAATTATCTTTTACGTTATCATCTCCATTTAATTGTGTTCAATATTTATTATCACATGTTAAAAGCATATCTTTGTAGATTGCATACCATGCAAGAACACCTAGGTTTATATTAGAATAAGTTAAGTTAAAGAGATTGCATCTGTCAGGCCAGGAGTAACTCCAAACTTGGCAGAAAAAAACTGATTCGTTTATTTCATTAGGTAGCTATTGTTATATACATGAATGTGATTGATCAGTTCATCTTCTTGATGACTGTTCACATTCCAGAGGATTAGGTGTCAACATTCCCCCCCTTAATCTGAAGGGATGTTGGTGAGTCCAAGCATCGTTCTGAATCTTTCAAGCTTTTCTCTTCCAAGCGCTTTGGTGAAGATGTCTGCAATTTGCTCATTTGTGGAACAATGACGGAGATGGATTGTTTTGGCCTCAACATGATGTCGGATCAGATGATATTTAGTATTGATGTGCTTTGTTCGATCATGGAACTTTGGGTTCTTGGCCAATTTTATTGCAGAGGTGTTGTCAATCATGAGTGGAGTTGATTGTACTTGTTTTACCTGCAAATCTTCAAGAATTTTCCTGAGCCACACAATTTCTTTTGTTGCTTCAGCTGCTGCCACGTAGTCTGCTTCTGTTGTGGAATCTGCTGGAACTGATTGTTTGCGTGATCTCCAGGAGACAGCTCCTAATCCAAGACTCATAGCATATCCTGAAGTAGATACCCCAGTTTCTTCGTCTCCATCGAAGTCTGAATCAGAGTATCCAATCACGCTGAAGTCGTCTACCTGTGTATACTTGATTCCAAGGTCTTGAGTTCCCTTCAAGTACCTTAGAACTCTTTTTGCAGCAGACCAATGTCCCTCACAAGGCTTTGCATAAACCTGGAGAGGATTCCAACAGCAAATGAAATGTCTGGTCTAGTAGTAGTGAGATAGATGAGACTTCCTATAAGCTGTCTGTACTTTGTTGCATCCTCAAATTCCTTTCCTTCAATAGATGTGAGCCTTAAGTTTTGTTCCATTGGAGTAGAAAGAGGATTGCTCTCTGTCATGCCAAATCTGTTTAACAAATCTCCAATGTATTTCTTTTGAGAAA
>APFE031680716.1:163346-191584 GCA_000404065.3 Pinus taeda
GTCCACCTCTTCCTCTTGTAGAATCTTGAGTAGGATGCTTTTCTTTATGAGCAAGGCACACAGTCTCTTCAGAAGATTCAGGGGTTGTCTTCTTTCTAAAGGCTTTTTCTTTTTCAACAAACTTTTTCACAAGAGAGTCAAAGGTTATATCTTTGATATTTCCATTTGCTTGCAAAGACTCAAGATAATTGGAGTATGTAGGATAAAGTGCCTTAAGAAATGCAATAAGAGAGATATCCAGCTCAACCTTAGTGGATTTGATATCATGCATTATAGACTTTATTTCAGATGCAAGAGAAAGAGGATCATTATTTTGCAGTTCAAGAATGAAGAGTTTAATCATGAGTTGGACGAATTCAAGTGCATAATGTGAGTCATAGAGTTCTTTAAGCTTTTGTAAAGCTTCAAAGGCAGTTGAATATGATGAAATATGGCGACTCACCTCCTTATTTACAGATGATGCGATTAATGTGTACGCTTTGCTGTTCTTGTTTTTCCAAATGGCGAGCTCTTTGTCTGAGGTAGGCTTTTCTGGGTCACTGTCTCCTTCTCCGACACACACTCCTTTCCACAACTCATTGAAGATGAGGGTGTGTTGTATCATCCGGGACCAATTAGGATAGTTCTCCTTGCCAGTGAGAACTATTCCTACCATAGAGATGATTGAATGCATTCTGTAAAAAATTCTGCTGATAGAAAAAAAATACTTGTGCTGATATACAGTGAGATTGTACTCAGAAGGGAAAAAAGACTTCAAATACTTTATGCACTATGTTTTCTTCAAATTCCTCCAATGTTTATAAAAGCATCCTCATATCATATATCCAACATATAACTGGACCATTAGCTCAATAGGAGCAGCGTATTCAATAAAGCAGTGTTAATATTCCACAGCTCATAACATTTCACTTTCATATATCATACATACCAAATACCACTAGACATGCGCATACCATTAGGCAGCGTTACCATACCATTATACAACGTACAAAATTAATATTCAACAGCATATGTATAAACCCATAGTGTTACCAATGGGACAGCGTTACCAAACGCTGTGTTAAAATGGGATAGCGCTACCAAACGGTGCATTTAAAATGGGACAGCGTTACCAAACACTGCATTTAAAATGGGACAGCATTACCAAACGCTATCAGATCATTCAACATTTCAACGCTGCGGTATAACACATTAAATAGACACCATATAACGTATTAAATAGACACCATATAAACGCAGAGAAATTTCCAGCTGAAAGTCTACACAACTGTTCCGGAACAAGAGATTGAGGAAATGGAGGGATGGGATTCGAACACTAAATCTACTGTGCAGAAGATACCTCTGCTATCTACCAGGGCGGGCCCCAGGGATGGAGCTGCTTGGACCCAACGACTGAAGGAAGAGTACCAATCCTTCATCAAATACATGGGTATGAACAAAGCCAACGATAATGACTCGTTCAGGATCTCAGCCAACGCAGATGGCACTCGATGGACTGGCAAGTGCTGGTACATTCACAATCTCCTCAAATATGAATTTGATTTGCAATTCGATATTCCTGTCACATACCCGGCCACAAGCGAGAGATACTGTGTGACGAAAAATAGAAAGGCAGCGAGTTATGGACAGAGGTGAGAATATGAAACGGTTTGGAGTCACAACGTATACAAAAAATCATAAATAAAATATGTCAGGGTAGCGCAGGTGTGGTAGAGAGTAATGGCGCAGATCAAGAGTTACAAGGATATAAAGGGTAAAGGGAGTTGGCTCTGATAGCATGTCAGGCCAGGAGTAACTCCAAACTTGGCAGAAAAAACTGATTCATTTATTTCATTAGGTAGCTATTGTTATATACATGAATGTGACTGATCAGTTCATCTTCTTGATGACTGTTCACATTCCAGAGGATTAGGTGTCAACAACATCATAGAATAAGTCACTTAGATTATCATTCTTCTATTGCAAAACATTCACAAACTACCCACTCTCATCTTAAAACCCACATTGGGAAATTGGTCCCATTATCCCTAGTCAGAGCCACCACTTCAAATGGAAAGGGAGTTATCTTAAGGTCCGGACCGGGTGGTTATCCCCCATGTTTCAACAACAGAATTCTGAAGCCGCAACATTTTGGTGCTAGAAGGAGGGTCTTCAGCTGTGAATGGAATATAAACCTAAATATCATTTGGAAAGCATTCACAAGAGTCAAAACCCCTCCACCACTTCTATACCTTCTAGATCTCATTAAGAATCCCCTGACCAGGAATATGAAGTTGTAGAAACAACTCCCTCATCTCTTGAAGTAGTAAGGAAACCACCATCTCTAGATTATATTCCTGAATCTCCCAAAGTTCATTCTTTGATACAAAAACTGGAACAAATATCCATTTCTACTGAAAAGCTAGAGAGGCCCGAATTATCTGAAGAAAGTGTTACCTCCTTATTACAACAAACTCGTGTATTGACTAGAATGTAAAGTGAGAAACTTGGGGTCACTCCTTTTGAGTTCCTTATCCCTCCACGACATACGAAAGTCACTTCATCAGTATCCAAATCAGATACTAGCGAGATCACTTCACCTTTCCACCTATCATTCCTTCATGCACTTCTACTCAATCCACTACCTCTCAAATATCCACTTCCCCTGTTAGTACTACAATTACCGATAGTAACCCAGTATTAATTTCTTCGCCATCTATACCTACTTATGGACCGACCTTCCCATTTTCTCAGTCCTTAACTCAAGTTATGGCCAGTCAACCTACTCAACCTTGGACGAATCCTGGTGCTGTCCTCGTTGCAAATCCAAATGCGCTCCCGACAAATCCAGAAAAATGGTTGCCTAAGTATAATCCTGATGATGCTCTCCCGGTCGAAGAATGTCTAAATTTTTTTATGTTAGCCATGAATCTTAATGGGGTTGCACATGAAGATGTTGTAATCATATTGTTTCCTTATACCTTCCAAGGATCTACCGGATCTTGGTATTTTTCCCTTCTAGCAGGTTCAATTAGAGACTGGGATACTTTTCAAGAAGTATTTCTTACAAAATTTTGTGATGACAGAACTATAGCATCCTTGATTAATGATCTTTCTAATTTAAAAGCTAATACATATGAAAAGATCAAAGATTTCAACTCTAGATTTAACAAATTGCTAAACAAAATCCTAGTTGCCTTTAAACTTTCTGTAGATGTACAAATAGAATGGTATATATCATCTATTCCTTCTAATATTGCAATCTTTGTAGATAGGGCCAATAAGGTTACCCTGTAGAAAACATGAAAGCAGCCTTGTCTGTAGAAAGAAGAATCTTAGCTTTAGAAAAAAGATCACAAACAAATGAAAGGAAGACTAAGAAAGTAACTTTTAAAGATGACTCTAAAAAGAAAACTTCAAAGGACCCTTTTGATCTGGAGAGCCTTCAAAAAGTATTAGAAACAATGTAAAATGAAATGATAGAAATTAAAAAACAAGTAGCAGAACCTTCTGCTCCTAAAAGACCTTTCCTATCATTCAAAAAGAACTCCTCTTTTGCATCACAACCTCCAAACACCATTTCAAATGTTGAATCTGACCAAGAATCAACAGAAGATTCACCAAACGATGAAGAAGTTGAAACAGTAGAAGAATTTTAATTGAATGGGATGTGGGATTTTGTTCTCCCAACAGAAGTAGAGGAATAAGCAATGTTAGTAACTACCAAAAGCAAAAATTTTCCTGACACGTCTACCACTAATCAGAAGAAAAATGTTTCTACTCCTGCAAAAGAGAAAACATTAACTGAGAAATCTAAGGCTAGCCAAACTGACCCTATTCCTCTAGGCTCCCCGAATGCTTCAAAGACATTGGTAATCTCGGGTACATTTGAAAATAATATAGTGGAAGACATGAAAAAGACTAGAGCTAACATTATGTTGCATGAGCTCAGTAAACTTAAACAACAACAGAAGATCCTGTTATGAGAATTGAAAGAAGTTCTAGTATCTCACCTGCCATCTGCTGTAGTTACTTAAGCCACCTACAATATGGGAAAACCTCCTTCATCCTCAAACAAAGTAGGTCCTTCAGATCTAGTTCTGATTGGCGATCGATATATCTCTCATGTCCCTCCCTTTCTGCTTATGAAATTTTCAACAGGAATGTTCATAACTGCCTTGTTGACTCAGGAGCCACCTCAGACATAATGCCAAGCGCTGTGTGTGCTAAATTGAACATTACACCTCAAAAATCTGCAGTACACATAGTTCAGTTAGACAGGACGAAAGTAGAGGTACTTGGAGAAATACATCAGTTTCAATTATGCTTTCCTCTAATCTAAAAGTCTCACAAATAATTGATATATTGGTGGTTGAAATCCTTGAATTTTATGGTTTGATTCTCAGCAGGGATTGGTTTGAAAAGTTGCATGGTTATTTTGCAATTGACTGGTCTCACATGTGGTTGCCACACAATGGTAAACCAAACCAAATCAGGATAGACCGAGAAAAATTCATGAAGTATACATTCACAGACCTTGAGGGAAGCAATGAACCTATTTCCTTCACTAATAAAATCATTGGAAACTATTTAGCGGAGTCCTTTTTAGGATCTTTTAATGCTCAAAAGTGTCACTTTTTAGATAATGTTGTAGTTTCTCAAATTGAGAATTTCTTGCAAACAAATGATTCAAAGTGTTTAAATTTAATTGATAAAGCTTATAATGGCTCTCTGTTCTGGACTCTCTATTTTGATGGTTCTAAATTAGAAGACGGTGCAGGTGCAAGATGCATTTTGATCAATCCACAAGGAGAGAAAATTATGCTAGCCTGCAGACTTTAATTTCAGTGTACAAATAATATCGTCGAATATGAAGCACTGACCCAAGGACTGTATAAAACGATTGGTCTTAATGTCAAATATCTTTGAGTCTATGGTGACTCTGAAATATTAGGAAATAGGCGAGAAATACAATTCATTACGTTTCCGGGCATCTTAAACACTATCAATCTTTAGCTCAGAAATTGACTTCTCATTTTTCTGCTTTCAACATTTCTTCAATCCCTAGACTCCAGAACGCAAGTGTCGACTTACTTGCTAATGTGGCATATAGACTTATACCATCAGAAGAATTTAGTCCAGACAGATTTTCAATAGAATTAATATTTAGACCATCCATTCCTGACAATATAACAAATTGGAGAGTGTTCAGTAATGATGCAGATATAATAAATTTCCTTACATTAGAAGGATCATATGAAGAACAGATCATAGACAAGCATGAGCATGATATAGAAATAAAAAATAATCTTGATCTAAACCCAATTCCTAAGTTCGTGGTTAAGATGGAAGATCTTTATGATTTGAAAAATAGATACAAGAAAATTACTAACTCCAAAACTCAAAGTTCTACTCTGAGATTTGAAGTAGTAAACCTAGGGTCAAATGAGAAACCTCAAAATATCAACCTAGGTCTTCACCTAATATCTCAAGAAAAAGAATCATTCATCAGGTTATTGAAAAAATATAAAGGTGTCTTCGCTTGGGATTATGCAGATCTCAAAACCTGTGATACCTCTAAAAATCAACATACCATACCCATGACTTCAAATGAAAAACCAGTGCAGCAGAAGCTTCGAAAAATTCACCTGGCCCTTGAAAGTCAAATTAAGTCTGAATTGAACAAACTTCTGAAGGCTAAGATAATCTTCCCTGTCAGGGATTCTAAATGGGTATCGAATATGGTACCTGTGAGGAAAAAGAATGGTGATATTAGGATCTGCATTGATTTTAGAAACCTAAACAAAGCTTGCCAAAAGGATAATTTTCCTCTACCTACTATGGAACAAGTACTGCAATCAGTTGCAGGTTCCGAATTGATGTCGTTTCTAGATGGATTCTCAAGATATAATCAAATCCTTATGCACCGAGATGACAGATTAAGGACAACATTCAAGACTAAGTGGGGAACATATGCCTATCAGAAAATGCCTTTTGGACTCCTAAATCCCCGGAAATGTAACCATTTGTTGGCTTGATGGGGCCTGAACCACGTGCGGAGTTAATTAGCCAAACAAATCCATACATTACTGGCCCTTTCGGCAACAGCCTGCAGAGCGTGAACTGAGGTCTCACCCGAAGCAGTATGGGGGGATGTTGGAACCAGGTTTCCGCACCCTTGAGATGTCTGAGGGGTCAACTGTGAATACCTTCGCGCAGGTCACTTCATGCACCGTCCTAAATTGCGAGACCTTTGCGATCTGTTATAATCGCCCTCGCGTAGCCGTAACTAGGGGCTGAGATGCTTTCGCACTGATAAGGCAACGATCTACGCTATTTCCCCAAGTTACCCCACAAATATTACTTATCTTCTTATAACTGTTAGTTAACTTCGCATAAACAGATACTTTATCTTATATTCACTTAATCAACATAACCATATAAGTTCACGCATCATATAAATAACAAAAATGTAATGTATACCTAATACATTCAATGCATAAAACAATAAATAAATACACAGTAATGGTATAAAACTTCTCTTTATTAATGCTTCAATCGGTTACAGACTCAACCTACCTTGCGCACTCAGTTGCAGGGGTCCGCAGACTCAGCTATAGGGGTCCGTGCACTCAGTTGCGAACTATTAGGCCTCTGTGCACTCAGTTGTAGAGCCTTCTCCTACTCTACAACCCAACGACTTGAATCTACACTTAGATAAGACTCAATTCTTCATCTTTCATTCCTGACTCTACTTCCTTATTTACAACTTAGAGCCTTGCTCTATTTATACAATCCCATGGTCCGCTAACCATGGGTAGATCTCTAAAGCCGACATTACATTACAAAAATGAGGGTGGAAAACCCTATGATTCATTAACAAGTTCACGCTCTGTGCCCACAAAACGTGTAGTCTTTACACTGGATTCGGACAAAATCTAGGCTTTAAGCCCCAAAACTTCCCTTGGGGGATCCCATGCCCAACACTAGTGCCACATTTCAACATGCTATGGACATTTCCTTTAGAGGTCTAATAAATAAATCAGTTGTTATTTACTTGGATGATATCACAGTCTATTCCAAGGATAGGAACAATCATTTAAGCGACCTCAAGCACATCTTTTAAAGATGCATGAAATATGGCATTTCCCTAAACCACATAAAATCTTATTTTGATTTACCAGAAGGCAAACTCCTTGGGTTTATAGTATCCAAAAAAGGAATTTACATCGATCTTGATAGAGTCCAAGAAATAGAAAAAATTCCCCTCCCACACAATAAGAAAACCATGCAAACATTCCTAGGCCAAATAAATTATGTTAAACGATTCATCCCAAATTTTTCACAAATAGTCTTACCCCTACAAGCCATGATAAGAAAAAATGCAGTTTTCAGATGGAGCAAAGATGAAAGAGAATTATTTGAGTTGATAAAGAAAGCCATTATTAATGCTCCTTCGTTAACAATTCTTGACTTTCTGAAACCCTTTATATTATATACTTTTCCATCTGATACTTTGTATGCTGCAGTTTTGATACAACTGAATGATGAAAACGTCGAGGCACCCATCTCCTTTTTCAGTTCTAACTTACAAGGAGTCAAATTAAATTATTCATCTGTAGAAAAGCAAGCATTTGTGGTCTCTAAAACTCTAAAGCATTTCAGACCTTTTCTTCTTAAAACCCATACAAAGATATTTTTACCCTACCTTGCAGTAAGACAACTATTGATTCAAAGAGAAGTAGGGGAGAAAAGAGCTAATTAGGTAATTGCACTCCAAGAATATGATGTAGAAATCCGGTCAGCTAAAAATTTCAGGGGCCAAGGTTTTTGCAGGATGTTAACAGGAGCTTCGTAGTTGCCATCAGAAGAATATCAAGATAATGAATTGCAAATATTAGAGGTAAGCCTCAACGATATGCAATCACAATATGCTGATTTGAAATTTTATCTTAAAAATGGATATGCTCCTATGAACCTTAATTATAAAACAAAGAGAGCTTTAATATTAAAGTCAAATCAGTATGAACTAGTCAATGATGTATTGTTTAGAAAAAATTATGATTCAGTATTGCTAAGATGATTAGAGAAAACAGAAGCTAAGAAGGTCATGCAGGAATTACATGATGGACCAGCTGGTGGACATTTTGGAGGAAATATTACTACTCATAAAATCTTGCATGCAAGATATTACTGGCCAACGATATTTAAAGATGCACATGAATATGAAAGGAAGTGAAAAACTTGTCAAACTACGACTGGAAGAGAAAGAAAGCCAACATTCCCTTTACAACCAGTTAACATCCAACAACCATTCGAACAATGGGGATTAGATATAATTGGTGAGATTATTCCTAACTCTTCCAAGTAGCATAGGTACATCATCACAACTACCTATTACTTTACTAAGTGGGTAGAAGCTATCCAATCAAAGATAGCTAATATAGAAAACATCACAGATTTCATTGATCAATACATAATCACTTGGTTTGGCTTACCCTCATCTTTAATGTTTGATAATGCATCTTACTTTTCTGGAAATACAATGGTAGAATTTCCTCTTAAGTGAGGTTTCAAGTTAGATTATTCAGCTAATTATTATCCTCAAGGTAATGGATTAGCAGAATCAACAAACGAAAACCTCATCAGAATTATCAAAAGAACTATTGATCAAAATCATAGGAATTGGCATAAAGCATTGACATTTGCTCTATGGGCAAGCATGATTACTCATAAAGCCTCTATTGGTTCATCTCCTTTTGCTTTAGTTTAAGGAAAAGAAGTTTTTCTTCCCACAAATGTAGCAATACCATCTCTTGCCCTAGTACAATTTATCAATGAAAACCCTTCATCTTCTCTCCAGGCTAGATAATTTCAAATTGTCAAACTCGAAGAAGAAAGAGAAAAGGCTAATGCAACCCACTTCCATCACCAACAAATAGTCAAAGCTTCTTTTTATACAACTTCTGCCAGTAAAAATCCCTTCAAGTAGGTGACTTAGTCTTGAAATGGGATAAGACACATGAGGAAAAGGGTAGACATACCAAATTCCAAAGACTATGGCTTGGCCCTTTTCAAATTATTGAAAAAAGCGGACCATCAACATTTCTTTAACAAGACTTGTCTGGTTGGAAATATTCTTTGCCCTTCAATGGGCAAATGTTGAAAAAGTACTTTTCTTAGGAGATAACCTCTTCTAGTTTTGTAATATATTGCTTTTTAGGAAAATAATGGTTAAACTAGTATTTACTCTTGGCTTTTCAAAATAAGTCTTTGATAACACTTCTGATTTTTCGCTTTTATAAGAAAGTTGGAGTTAAAAGGAACAAGTAGGACATTTGAGTACTAAAATAAACTTCATCCCTCTCGAAAAAACTTGATGTTGCTTAAAAACATTTATTTTACGAAAAAATCTTATCTTTATAGGATATGAAGGTTTTGTTATCAGTCAACAAAATAATATTTAACCTAGCAAGGACTTCTTGTAGATCGGTATCATAAAAAACTCTATCATTATCACCCAAGACCCTTAAAAAGGCCAATGGCCCACCCCATCTATTAAAATTTTCTTTTTCTTTTTTCAGAGTGTAATTTTGAAATATAAAAAAACTTAAAAGGTGAAGAGTCTCAACACGAGCTTATTTACCATGTTCATAGGGAAGTAATTAAAACTAATATTACCAATACTACATATCAAAATAGGGTAATAGCTAATGACCTTCTTAATCAGAAGACAAGGGGTCTCATCAAGAGCCAACTTGTTCAGTTTATTTACAACTAGTGAATGGCATTGCCATCAGTAGGTTACCACGCCTAGACAATGACTTTTAAGGGCTTACACTCAAAAGGTACAAAAGAAGGGACAATGTCCAAGGGAGATTCAATTCAAATGAATATCATTTTTGAAATCTGAAAATTCATGCAGATGGGATAATGGATCATTGTTGGTTTAAAGGTAACCATGTTTAGGCTATGAATGCCTGCTGGCAACAGAGGCTCTATCTATGATAAATGAGTATAAAACAAAAAAACTAATTTGCAGGAGGCACCTACTATATTGTTTTAAAACCTATTATTGACTGATGCTAACATTTATATTTCTATCATTTCAAGGGTGAAGTAATTAGGCAGATGGGCTTGAGCAAGTAATAGTAGTTCAAGAGAAATGTTGTTTACCTTATAACTCATGAAATCATTATTCTTATAACTCCAACTACTTTGAAAGCTTTTATAAATTTTATAAAACTACTCAGAGATAACTAGTTCTCCCAAGTGAATCGCCAATTGTTGTACTACGAAACAACCCCCCCCATTTTTATCTAACAATTGTTAGCATTTGAGTTATAAATGGGGACCCTTTTAAATTTTTAAGCCTAGGACAATAATCCCTAACTCTAAAGAAAAACTTAGCAAAAACTTGCAAAATGAGCTAAGGAGTAAACTTATATTGCACATCACATATTGCACTTTTTCACATCAGTATTTTTATAAATCCTTTACGAAATTGTGATATGCAAAAAGGTCTCCCACTGCGATAACCTCATATTGTCACTGCGCAATTGCATTTCGCAATTCACAAAAAAATTGAGCATGCCATATGACAAGAATTAACGATTTTCGGAATGCAATGTTGTGAATTTTGTAATCACTTCTCACCCGATATCTCATAGAGCATTACACGGTACTCGTTTAAAGACCACGATCTGCTATTAAGGAGGTAAAGCGTGCAGAATAATTACATTTTAAATAATAAGAAAAAAAAGTTGACATGTTATTAAATGTTTAGTAGCCCGAGGGAGGATAATCATTCTCCATGTTATGGGTAGTTATAATCAAGTATCCCATAAAAACCTTTCTCATAATCCAAAGTCATTTCATAGAGGATTTCAGTCTTAATTACTTGATATCATCTGCACTGATATTTCTTGTCTGTTTCAGGCAAGCGACAAAAGACATGTCCTTAAGAAAGGTGATGCATAAGCAAACTAAGAAGACCATTGTTGAGACAGAGCATACAGAGGTGGCTCCTATCTTTGCTGATACAGTCTACGATGTAGTTGGTGGCGCAACAACTTGGGAAACAATTTACAATAGACTGGAGGACGAGCGTCCTAAAATTACTGTTACGAGAGCAACAACTGGGTCGACAAAGACTCCTGGACCTCAATGCAGAGACGCCTCCTGTTCTTTCCTTCACATGATATGAGCAAGAGCCAAAATCCTTCCCTACATTGACATGATCAGATGGGTGGTCAAAAACCTTATCATCGAAGATAAGCAGTTCAAGAATTCAAGGATGGAGCTTGTAGGATCATTGAGGGTAGAAGACTTGGAGGCTATGTATCACATACTTGACCCACAGGAAATCTACGAAAGCACAGTTGTGGCTAACTTTGCAAAAAGTAATCCAGACCCTTTCAAGTTAATTCAGACTTGGAGAATGTTAGATAACAAATTCAAGTATGAAAAATCAAGTATGTATGCAATAGCCTCTTTGGCAAACCCCTACATTTATGCAACAACAATATTATGTAGACTATATGGACTACCAAATAACACTAAGTTTTAAATAGAATGGATTCCCTTGATAGATGCTTGTGTTAATTCCTATATCATGAATTGACCTTCTATCCTATTTGATAACTTAGCCACCTCCATTACTGAATATTGACAAAAGAAAGCCTCCTCTCCAGATAACCACCCTCACTTCTATTTCTGTGCTTATATTATGGATGTTATCTGCTTTTGCACGACATTTCCAACCATGGATTGGAAATGGACCATACAAGATCCTTACCCAATCCATGTCAGTCATAAGAAAATATGGGAATCGCATTATATACCTCACTTCTACAAGATATTTCATTCTATCGTGTTGCCCCTACACCAAATGATTTCTAATAAGAAAGCCCCTAGGTTTTCTCAAGAAGCTGTAGCAGACCTGCTTGTTGTAGGCAAGTATTTCATTGATGAATGGTTTACCTACATTAGGTTTTTTGGTAGCACTGCTGATCCACACGTCCTTCCCTTATATGTTTTTTATAAGATATTAGCAAGGGAGATTTCCTACCAGACTGTGGGAAAGGGCCTGACCAAAGTCCTTAAAGATGGCAAGAAGTCATTATGGCCTACTTTCCCTATCAAATGCAACTCTTTTACTTTAGCTAATTTTGTTCATGCTACTAAGGGATCAGCACAAATGGAAGCCCTGAGGCTTCATACATTGCCTACAAGGCAATTCGATCCAAACAATGTGGCAAACAATGTCACTACAGGGCTAAAGCTCAAGGCATACAATCATGGGGAAAACTACTTTGAGGATTTGTTGTAGTCAGTAGTTTCTTTCGACTAAGCACTTGAATGGGAAAAGGCTAACCTGAAACCTGAATATTTTCAAAGATTTCAGGAATTCAGGAATGAGAGGCTTCAAGTCATTCCAATGCATTTATTAAAGCCCAAGAATAAGCCTACCCCGAGTAACACTGTTGATAGCGCAACCCCTAGATCTTAAAAGGATTCTCAGGTGAACACTGAAAATACAACAGACACAGGGAAAGTTCAAGATGTAGACAATACGGCTGAGTCCAGCAGGAAGCCAGTCGAAAAATAGGTAATAGACACTCCGGCCACAGAGACAAGTTCAGAAGCCCAAGGCACTTGTTTGGAGCATGAATGGGATCAATTCAATCAGAAATTTCAAGTCACCCCCAAAGCTCCAAATACTCAAGAAACAGAGGAATTCAAGACTCCTCCAAAAATTCATCAAGATACAGAGCCCAAGTCTGTTAGAGAACGGTCTACACCTATGGATCGAGAAGCAACAAAATCCCAACATGTTGAAATCATCCTTGCTCTAGCCATATCATAAATTGTTCTGAAAGTGACGGAGATACCTCCACTTGACGTATTCTATAGCCCTCTCCACAAGGCTGTAGTCCGAAGGCAAAGGAAAAGAAGAAGGGTAAATGCACCTGAATTCTCACCTGGAGATGAGCCAATGGACATTGTTTGGAAAGACATGCTTTTAATCTGGCCGAGAACTTGACTAGACTGTCACAGTCCATAGGAGCATACGCGTCAGCTACTATGGATAAGCCCACTAAGGTGTCTACTCTGCTAAAGGAAAGAAAGGAAAGAATTGTGCATCTCGAACAATAACTCAAGACAGAAAAAGCAAGCGCAAATAAGTAGGTAGCCCAACAACTTGCACAATTGCAGCAGGACATGGAAGTCTTGAAAATAAGCCCTGAAGCTGACTTATCGGCCAAAAATGTGCAGCTTCGGGAATTACAACAATCCTTGGACAGGTACAAAGATGTTCCCACTTCTGGGGAATTCATCAAAGAGGCTCTAGAACTAAATTCTCTTCTAGTCAAGCAATAAGAGTATTTCTGCCAGAAGCTGTCACACATCACTCCCTACCTAATTACCAATGACCAACTCACAGACAGAGACATTGACTAGAGAACAGAGTTTGATGATTTAAACACCAAGATCTTCGAATTCATTGAATGGCAGGAATCAAAAGAAGGAAAGAAGGCCCATCTACCTGAGATTGAGGAAACTCACAAAGACATCCTCTTTACTGCTTGGGATCCTAGGATAAAACAGGTTGAGCTGGTAATCACGAGGGTAGCTAGAGTGTCAAAGAACATCATTAAGGCAATAAATCATACCCTGTTTGCTACCAATCTCATGAAGGAGGGTAATTTGAAAGAAATGACTGACTTAATTGCACTGAGTAAAGACTGGAAAGAAAAATTGGGGAAACAGAGAGATGCAATTACAAAACTAACTATGACCGACTGGGAGTCATATTGGCAGTATTTGGTCAAGTCACATAGCCATATCATGACCCTCAATTGTTCCCTCCATGCGACTCAAAGGATGCTGCCACCTCTTGCCGACGCGATCTTTACAGGACAACTCAAATCTCATTTCGAGCCATCTCTCAAATTCAACTAATGATCGATATTTGCAATTTAAAGGACAGGCTGGCAGACATCAAGTCATCCTCTTAGTTCTGTTTAGTTGATCTCTGTTTATTTTTAGAGTTATTTACCTATGAATGAGGAAGGTTGTTTGAAACCTCCTCAAATTTTGTATAATCTATTTTTGCATACTTAGTTAGGATAATATTTATACCCTTCTCATGCATTTAGAGAAGGGTCCAAAATTTTATCAAAAACATTTTCAAAGAATGCACTATTGTAAGTTTGTGAATGCTTTGGTGAGATGATGGAACATGATATTTTATTTTAGATATCATACTACTTTCCTTTGTTGATGCACTTCTGTATTCTTAGGAGATAATTTGATTTGAAGGAATAATTTGGTCTATGTCATTCGTCAAATGAGCATGACTTCTTAGATCTAGTACTATTATCGTGTATGCATAATTTTGTTAACATTTAATTAGTGACAAAACTTTCTTTTTATGAATTATATGTGAGATTTATTGTTTCTATGAAGCATTAATTGCACTTCTGTATTGATGCCATAACTAAGGTTTTAATTTTCATATATAACTCATTAGACATGCGATATATTTTATAAATTCCTTTGACTAACTATCTAGTCAAAGGAATTATATTTACTTTATCATCTCCATTTAATTGTGTTTAATTTTTATTATCACATGTTAAAAGGATATCTTTGTAGATCGCATACCATGCAAGAACACTCGAGTTTATATTAGAATAAGTTAAGTTAAAGAGATTGCATCATAGAATAATTCACTTATATTATCATTATGCTATTGAAAAACATTTATAAACCACCCACTCTCATCTTAAAACCCACATTGGGAAACTGGTCCCATTATCCCCAGTCAGAGCCACCACTTCAAACTGAAAAGGAGTTGTCTTAAGGTCCAGACTAGGTGGTTATCCCCCATGTTTTGGCAGCAAAATTCTAAATCTTCGACACAAACATATACATGATTCCTAATAAAACTAAAACAGGTCACAAGACGCCCTGATATCCCATGAAAACAACCCAAAACTAGGCATCCTACAGGGCTCATACAACCCAATAATAAACCAAACAACGTGCCCAAGACATGCATCCAACATAGATGAACAGAGAAACAAACCCTAGCATGAAACCTGGAAATGCCATGGCGAGTAGAAGGGAAACACGGGAGCAGAAGTGCAAGTGACGACAAACAAGAGAGGGTGGTGTGGCGAAAAAAAGTCCAAATCATCAACAATCCTGAGTAATGACAACCTGTATGACGACGGAAATGGTAAAGCAGAGTCCTCGTAGGAATGGACACCCGATTGAGATAAAGTAGAAAACCCCAGTAGAACCACCAACATCCAAGCAGTTGAAGAAAAAATAATAGCACCAACAGGAAAAAATGATGCAAACACTAGCTAGGAAAGAAATCACGACATCGACCGCATCAACGACCGAGAGGAAACATGAACCAAAGAACATAAGCAACTAGGGTTCCCAATAGCTAAGCCCTCCACTTCAACCCTTACATACATACATAAATATAAACAAGATCAACTAAACATATTATTTTCTTTGAATTATCATTTTAATTATTTATATGCTTAATATATTCTATTATTTTCTCCCTTGTGCGTGGACTCTCATTTAAAAGGAATTATTAAGCCAACTTGTTCTTTAATAAAATGTTTGATTCTTGTAACACAAGTCAATTTATACTCATCTCGACCGCAGGAATGATTCTTCCTTTGGTTGCTACATAATCACAGTTTTAATTTGGTAACTTTACACCCTCAGCATGGAGTTGAAATTGGGAGGAAGTGGTAGAAATGTTTTTGATAGCTTTAAAAGTATTCTTTCATAACCCAAACAATTCAATGATGGGTATACATTATTTTAATAACAACCATCTTATTTATGACCTTGTAATATGGGTATATGTTATTTTAATTACAACCATCTTATTTATGACACTCCTATTTTAGTATACATGAAAATTCTACAACTTAAAAACCACAATCCTAGAATTCAATTGAAGGTAAAAAGAGATTTCAAAACTTTTATATCTTGAATGAAAACCACAAAACAATTCAATTTAAGGTAAAACAAGTTTTCAAAACTTTATCTAGAAATGAGAAGCAAAAAAAAGCATTGGAAGCAAAAGTAAACCAATATAAACGAAGCTCATATTCGAAATGATAGTTGGGTTAAAAAAAGAAAAACATTTTCACATAAGCTACTTACTTTAAAATTAGAGGTAAGGAAATGGGAACGTAGGCAAAAAAAGAATATGATTACGGAGTTAGTTGATATTAAAATGAAGTTGGAAAAATTTGGTAAGATCCTGGATGCGGGGAACCTACCCTAGAGCTCATAAATAGAATCAAGGGTTTGGAGGAGAAGAAACAAAAGATCCTTCACATACATGAGGTCACTTGGAGATTGAAAAGCAGGGCATTGTGGTTAAAAGAGGGGGACATGAATACCATTTTTTTCCACAAATACTCAAATTTTAGAAGACAGGTAAATACCATATGGAGTATAAAGGACACAAGTGGCTGCATGGTTCATACTCTCCATGAGATTCAACACGTGACAATATAGTTTTTTGAGGACACCTACAAAACAAGAGGGGGTACATGTATTGAGGACCAGAGTTTGGGGCCTGATTCATATCCCACCATGTTTGACTTTGATAAAAATGGGGAATTATACAAACATGTAAATCTGGAGGAAGTCCACTCAGTCCTTAAATATTTTACCAAAGACAAATGCCCCAGACCAAATGGATGGATGGTCGAGTTCTTCTTACATTTTATTGATTTAATTGGACCGGATTTGGTGTGGATGGTTGAAGAGTCCAAGCTTGGAGGATAGATCACAGGTGTAATCAACTCCGCGCTCATTGCACTTATTCCAAAACATGGTGATTTGGGGTCCTTCACAGACTACAAACCCATTTCACTTTGTAATATGGTATACAAGCTCATCTCTAAAATCATAGCACTAAGAATTGACCATACCCTGTCCACCTTCATTTCCTCGGAGCAATATGGTTTCTTACAGGAAAACCCGACACATGATGCGAATGCTATAGCACAGGAATGCATGTATTCCATTCACACTAAGAAGATGGAAGATGTTGTCATGAAGGTGGATTTACAAAAAGAATATGACATTGTAGATTGGAACTACCTTCACATTGTTCTACATAGGATTGGTCTGAAGATGCATAACATTGAGTGGATTATGGCATGTGTTACATTAGTTAAATATGCAATCATTATTAATGGATATCTCACAAGTTTCTTTGGGGATTGTAGGAGACTACGACAAGGATGCTCACTTTCACCATTGCTATTTATTCTGATCATGGATGGCCTCAACCATAAAATAAAAAATCCATGTTTGGAGGACGAATTTTGAGCACTCACTATGGGTCGAGGCATTAGGGTATCATATAACTTTTTCGTAGATGACATATTAGTATTTGTCATGCTTTCCAGGATGAAGTGGGCTACATTACATAACATATTCTGCAGGTTCAACACGCTTCAGGGCTACTTATAAATAAGGGAAAATACTTGTTATTGTTTGCGAAGGGGAAACATGAGGACATTGAATATATTGCAAACCTATTTGGAGTGGAAGCACAACCAATCAACTCTGGTTTAATATACTTGGGTTTCAACATAAAACCAAATAATTATAAGGTCAATAACTGGTTATGGATTGTTGATAGATTCCATGAAAATATCTCTAGATGGGAACATAGGTGCTTAACTTTCGGTGGTAGAGTCACCCTCACACAGTTGGTCCTACAACAATTAGCGGTATATTGGGCACATCTTTTCTGCCTCCCTAACACTATTATTAGAAAAATAAATGAAATGATGGAAAAGTTTATATGGGCAGGATCCGAAAAAGCCTTCAAATTCCACGTCACCAAGCTGGAAAATATCACCATGCCTAAGAGACTTGGAGGCTAGGGGATTCATAATTTGAATTTTTTTGGATGGGCTCTCTTGATTAAATCCTTATGGCAAGGGTTATTTGGTAACATCTGTGGGGAGATATCATTAGATAAAAATATTTAAGGGGCATAAAGGTCACACACTGGATGAGAGATGGTCTAATAGAAAAACCAATAGGATCCACCATCTGGATCAGTTTCAATAATATTAAAGTTTGGCTATTAAAACGAGCATGCTGGATATTTGACTCAGGGAAGGAGATCATTATTGGCAGGGATCCTATCCTGGGAACTGGGATTGAGATGCATTATACAGATGCTCTAACACACAACCTAAATTCTAGAGGGTAATTTTACCTTGCATAAGAAATTAAAACATGGTATGGAATCACTCCAATTTGGAAAATGGCAGAGGATATTGGATTGACAGGAGTTGTTGCTGGGAGCTGGGATAGGTTGCTCAATGCACTGCATAATTCCAAAGTAGAGATTGGTGATTAGATTGGGTGGGATGGGATATTACATTGGGGTTCTATCTCTGTCATAGACACCTACCTATACATCTGTTGTAGCGTACTCAATACCAAGAACATTAGTTGGTTTACCAGATTCTGGAAGGTCCAGGTCCCAATCAAGATCATTATATATACCTGGCTAGCATGGAAAAATAAGACATTGACTGGGGAAAATTGGAGTAAGAGAGGCATAAATGGACCTGAACAATGCGGCTTATGCAGACTGAAGGAGGAGAACAATTTACACATGCTATTGCATTACCCAATTGTTGTACAGGTATGGACTAAGATCTCTTGTTTTTTCTCATTCACACATATTTCACCTGAGTTAATTGATGATTGCTTGATATAGTGGAGCCGAAGGGACAAAAGAAAGATGACAATCCCCTTAGTTATTTTTTGGGAAATCTGGAAGGCAAGGAATTACATTATTTTTTAGGGTAAAACTCTCAATGTTGACCAAATTATCAACAATATACTCTCCTAGTTGAGACCTTTGCTACTCTCTAATATTGTGCCTCAAGCGGTCACTCATAGAAAAAATGCCCTGAATATATCCTTCTCGGCTGGTTACTTCAATGGTGCAGAACACAAAGGAATTTGTGGATGTGGGGTGTGGATTCACATCAACCATAACCAAAATTATAGAATCCATTGGGCTAGAGGTAGAGGGACTAACATGAGATCTTAAGACATTTCTCTCTAGGGATTATTATGGTTCTCTAGATTCCTAGATATTCAGAGACTATAGATCTATGGGGACTCACAAGCCATTATCAATCACGTGCTGGAAATTTCCACTATTTCCCATCCTCATTTACAGGGTTGGCTTAGGAACATTGTATATCTCAAAGGTACATTTCAAAATATTACCTTCCAGCATATTCACAGAGAATTTAATACTACTGCAGATGCCATGTCTAAGCTAGGCATTATAGACTCCACTAGAAGCATGCATATCACTCTAGAGATGGACGACAACTCTATGGATGTGGACAACATGCCACTCCCTGGATGATGGTTTTATGTTTCTGTTACATAGTATGGTCACTAATGACACCATACTTTATTTTGGTATTTTTATCTTAAAATGAATTTTTCTTTCATTGATTTTTTTTTTTTTTTAAGAGAGACGGTTGAGTTTTATTTATAAGTAGAGGTTGGGCATGGCCAAACAACCTCGATTACAATCAATTTAGATATTTCTGGCTTTTTAGAATCCTCATATTCTGGCTTTTGTATCAGAGATTAGCTGTTGCTTTTGAATCTTTTGGAATCGTTGAGTATTCCTTGCTTTGCTCTTGGCTTCTGAATATCATGTCTTACATTTCCGCTTTTCTTTGTTGCTTTGAAACTTGCCTGACTTAAAATAATTCCCGCATATATTTTAATCCCTAACACAAATAATACAAATACATATATATTGAACTATATTAATATATATCATGTCCCCACCTCCATCTGTACCCAACCCCATGTCAAGGTTAAGGCCCCTCCATATTCATCCTGTGATAACCGTCGGATCTTCCCCCGCTTAGATCAATACTTTTCGCGTCCCTTGCAGTCAGACCCTTAACTCCTCAGGAGCACGCGAGATGGGCGGTATTGACCTGCCATGTGTTAGAACCGAAGGTATGTCACGTTGATTTAAGAATTACTGCCCAACAACTAGAAGCGGTGGGATGTAAACTGCATAGCACTCCCCGCAACATTAACATGCCACCATTTTCGACGCGTGATAACCGTCAGATCTTCCCCCGCCTAGATCTGACACTTTTCGCATCCCTTGTTGTCCAACCCTTAGCACCTCAGAAGTGCGCGATATGGGTAGGTTTGACCTGCCACGCATCAAACCCTAAGGTACATTGCGTCCGTTTAAGAAATGCTACCCAACAGCTAGAAGCGGTGCGATGTAAACCGCTTACCACTCCTCGCGTCATTAACACCCCACCATTTTCAATGCACGATAACTGTCAGATCTTCCCCCACCCAGATCCAATGCTTTTCGAGTCCCTCGCTATTCGACCTTTAACACCTCAGAAGTGCACGATATGGACGGTTTTGACCTTCCATGCATTAGTCCCTCAGGTACATCGCATCCATTTGAGAAATACTGCCCAACAGCCAAAAGCGGTATGATAAAACCTGTTTACCACTTCCCGCGTCCTTTAAAACCATCCTCTATTTGAATTCAATTTTGCGCCCTTTTAAAACACCCAACACTTATGGCCCATGCGCTAAACTGATTACCTGTTGACTCCGCGTGATGTTAAACAATCAAGCAATTTCCCACTCTTTCTCGATAGTGAATGTCAGCTTGTGCAAGAGCCTTGGTTCTGCGTACTCTTCTACACTCAAATGCGAATTTGTTGGATGCTATGATCTTTTAGATTTACAATTTCAAGGCGACAGGACTTATGCATAGGGATTCAGGCCCTCTACCTTGTCTAACCTGTCCTTTTTCAACTCTCTTTTTCTATTAAGGAATTGGGTTCCTTTCAGCTTCTTCATCGTTCTTTGCCAGCATACCTTGAGCTAGAAGACATCCTTAGTTATTAGAAATTTCACCGTAAATTAAATTGATTATGCAATGTACTAAAGCAAAATACTTAATCAAATTCTACGATCAAACTTGCGGAAGCTTAATTGATTTTGAGCAAGATCAAATAGAACACATATAACAGAGAAGAAGATTCAAACACACATGAAACACAAAAGAATACTTTGGGGAAAGCCTCAGCTAAAAACCCCGCTATTTGTATTATCATACAAGTGGAAATATCTCAGGATTACATAAAGCTTAGGTCACAAGCTATCCAACTCTCAGTACAATCCATCACTGCTGCTCATAGACATAATAGGCAACACATATGTCTTCCTTCAGTCCTCCAAGCCTCCTATTTCCTTGCGCAGTTTCTCCTTGGTCCTCAAGCTGCCACCTGTGTGTAATAATCCCTCACACACTGCTCTGACCTCTAAAATAACTGCGCAATCCTAAACGAGATAATTCCTTCTGCACGGATGAGTTTCATTTATAGGAAAATTCTTCCAACTGATAGTACACTATGCCTTCCTTTAATCTCAACTGGGTCTTTCTCTAAACTGACATGCATGAGTTATTTATGAGAGAATATTCAATTATCTGGAGAACACTAGTTGCATGCATGCATGCATTAACTGATTGAACTCACAATTAGTTCCTCCAATTGTTTGAAACTAATTTAACTGGACTTAACTCAGTTAACTGAGCTATCTAATTAAACAACTAAAATACAATTCATCCTTATCTCCTTAATTAAGGGATAACTTCCTCAATCAAAGGGATAACTGTTACATGTCTTCACATAGACTTCATGTTTGATTTTCTCCAACTAATTAACTCAAGATGAATTAATTAATTATTTTTCAAACACCTAGTGAGACTAAATTCGAATTTTAATTCTCAATTTTAATTCAGGGACTAATTAAAATTGGAATCTATCTTGAAATGCTATTTTTAGAATTTTTTATTTTATCATTCCTTGTTGCTATTTTCCACACTGATGCCTGAAGTGCTATTTATAGAAATGCTATTTATAACATTTCTTGTTGCTATTTTCAACACTCCCTCTCAACAAGAAAGGCATTCAACTTGAACCTGATCCTGAACCTTTGGAATGTTCTGCATGCAACACTTCTCTCAAGTGTTGTTACTCCAGCAACTCCAGAAACAAAAATATCCAACCTGAATCAGAATGATGCCTCTATCATCAAAGTCTCTAACTGCTATTGCCTTTGTCAACTGAAAACTCTGCACTTCTATGCCCTTCAGTATCTGACTACTCTAACCTCTATCACTTTGATCTGTGACTGCATCAATCACACTGATTCCTCCTGCTGCATCTGTGCTGCTGCTGGTCCTTTCTCCCAACACTGAATCCACACTGCACCTCCTCTCATCATGTTGCATCGTACTGCCGACTGTTGCATTGCAACTCAGTTTCTGAGAAGTAAGTAATTGATCTCCCAACTGACCTCCTTGTTGGGCTAGAAACACCCTCTGATGCTGAAGCTCCCTCTGTTGCTGACAAGTGCTCCTTCTCTAACCTCTGCACTGATGCAACAACTCCCTGCATCTCACACCGTTGCACACCTCTTTATGCCATCCTGCACTGGTGCAACATTCTTGTGCCTCTCGCATTGTTGCAGCATGCTAACTCTACACTGTCTTGGGAATCCTGCACTGTACCTCTCTCTGCCGCTCCATCCGCATCCGTCTCTACCCACTCAGCCAGTCCTGCTACTCCTCGCCAGGGCTCCTGTAGCAAGGTCTAATCAAAGAGGTTGGGTACCTCAAGGATCCTACCCCTATTTTAGCCTTCTTGGGACTATCACTTCACATCGCCCCACCTACCACCTAGAGGTATGGATGCATGTGATCCCTTTGCCCACTTGCTTGAAATTTCCACCTACTGGAGGTCTCTGCATGAGTGGATGCCTCCACTCAGTCTCCTCTTGGCTTCTCCAATTGTGGTTGCTCCACAACCTCCTAAAGCTGCTTCACCAATTGCGATTCCTCCACAATTGTCTGAGACTTCTTCTGGCACTGCATGTTGAGAGGTAATTTACTCTCCATCTCAACTAGCAAGTATCTAACCTTTGCCTTGCTCAAGGGTTTGCATGCATCTTGTACCTCAACTGCATATAGGTTCTTGGCTAGCACACCAATCTGTTTCATCGTTCCCGCCATCACGAAATTGTTTGGAAAAAGAGTTGATTTTAAATTAGCAATATCTCCCTCATCCAAACTTCGATTCAACCGATTGTTTTGTTTGAATTTGGGTCTTTTTCCGCAAGGAATCCAGATCTATTATTTGTTTCTGAAAATTTTGCACAAATTTTTTTAGATCTGCTCTGCAAACTCGCGGCCCAATTTTTTTATTTTATTTTTTATTTTTTATTTTTACTTCGAATTCTCTTCTTCGTATACTGTTCTCCACTTTGATCACCTTTGCTATGATACTATCTAGAAATTTCACTGTAGATTAAATTGATTATGCAATGTACTAAAGCAAAATACTTAATCTACTTCTACAATCAAAGTTGCGGAAGCTTAATCGATTTTGAGCAAGATCAAATAGAACACATATAACAGAGAAGAAGATTCAATCACACATGAAACACAAAAGAATACTTTGGGGAAAGCCTCAGCTAAAAACCCTGCTATTTGTATTATCATACAAGTGGAAATATCTCAGGATTACACAAAGCTTTAGCTCACAATCTATCCAGCTCTCAGTACAATCCCTCACTGCTGCTCATAGACAGAATAGGCAACACACATGCCTTCCTTCAATCCTCCAAGCCTCCTATTTCCTTGCACAGTTTCTCCTGGGTCCTCAAGCTGCCACCTATGTGTAATAATCCCTCACACGCTGCTCTGACCTCTGAAATAATTGCACAATCCTGAAGGAGATAATTCCTTCTGCATGGATGAGTTTCCTTTATAGGAAACTTCCTCCAACTAATAGTACAATGTCCCTTCCTTTAATCTCAATTGGGTCTTTCTCTGAACTGACATGCATGAGTTTTTTATGAGAGAGTATTCAGTTATCTAGAGAACATTAGTTGCATGCATGCATGCATGTATTAACTGACTGAACTCACAATCAGTTCCTCCAACTGTTTGGAACTAATTTAACTGGACTTAACTCAGTTAACTAAGCTAACCAATTACAACTTAAATACAACTCATTTTTATCTCCTTAATTAAGGGATAACTTCCTCAATCAAAGGGATAAATTTTGCATGTCTTCACGTAGACTTCATGTTTGATTTTCTCCAACTAATTAACTCAAGATGAATTAATTAATTATTTTTCAAACAACTAGTGAGACTAAATTCGAATTTTAATTCTCAATTTTATTTCAAGGACTAATTAAAATTGGAATCTATCCTGAAATGCTATTTATAACAATGCTATTTATAGCATTTCTATTTTATCATTTCTTGTTGCTATTTTCCACAATGGTACCTGAAATGCTATTTATAGCATTTCTTGTTGCTATGTTCAACATGTTAGCCATTATATCAACTTCCTTGTTTAGAGTTCGCAGGACATGCTAGAATGAGTAGGAAGTGAAATTTGAGTCATCTTTCTTATTCTTTCAATGGTCTTGTTTAGAGAAGAGCTATTGAGTTTGTCACCCGTGTTAAGGATTTTAATCAGGATTTCGGAGTCCCTGAAGATTTGAAGGTTTTCCCCTCTGTTCCTCTGAGCCAGCTGACACGCTTTGAGCAATCCGAGAATCTCGGCTTGGTTGTTGGTGCTCTATCCTATGCCCCAACTGAATTTGTCCTTTTTGTGTCCATCTATGGATTAAATTGCTCCTCCTTCCCTTGATATCCTCGGGTTTCCTTTGGAGGCTCTGTCGAAGAATATCATGACTTTGCCCTGATTTTTCCAACACTTTTTAAAGTTCACCTCAGAGGTCCAAAGTCACCACTCTGGATTGTGGCTAGGCAAGGAGATATTCTTTTTGATGCTAGCCCATCTCAGGGATTCACCTAGCCAGTTGAGCTCTTTAGGGAGTAGGGAATTGTCAAACTTATGAGGTCTATTTTCAAAAGTTTCCAGCAGCAGAGCTTTGGCCTTGGCAGTCACTGGGTTGGTGGATTGAAGTTTTTTGTCGAAGATGGCTTCATTCCTTGCATTCTAGATTTTAATCCATGTTGATTTGCTATTCAGAGTTTGACGATAGCATTCTTTCCAAGTTATGAAGAGACTAACAACTGATGACTGCTCAAGGATTTGGGCGTTAAGCCCCATCATTGCTTGCAACCAGACCGCTTGAGAAAAGGGGTAGTCTATGAACAAGTGTTCGATCGTTTCCTGAGCCTTGCAATAGAGAGGGCATCTGTGGGGACCAATGATTCCTCTTTTCTTTAAGGTGTCTCCAGTGAGGGTCCTTTTTTGCATGAGAATCCAGCAAAGAAGTTGATTTTTGGGAGTCCAAATGGGTCTCAAACATGTTGCCAAAGCTTTGTAGTATGGATCTGATTTTTTGTTCTTGAAGAGATGTAAAGCCCAGCTCTGATGAGTAAACTTCGGTCTTCCCCAGCCACATTTGTCCCTAAAATGGAGATGCATAGGAGCTAGACCAGTGAGTTTAGATAGTAATTGGTGGAGTTAAGGGAGCATCTAGTCAGGGGGGCGGTGGAGGGCCCAATTACTTCAGTTCCCTGCTAGATCCCAAGTGCATATGTTAGCAAGTTTGTGGATACCTTTTTGGATGACCCAGTTACGCAAATCTGCTATTTTCGGTGCAAGATTTAGGGGTTGGAGGCCCATGATCTTGTCTTCCCATAGTCTAATTCTTTTCTTGTTTCCTGGTATTCTGTAGAGCTAGTATTTAAAGAACTTCCAGCCTTGGCTGCACAGCTTCCACAACGTGGTTCCTTTGTGGGAAGCTCCTTCTTCCATATTCTTTATTAAGAGTCTGTGCAGATATTTTTTAATTAGAATTTGACTTACAGGGTGTCTTTGATTTGAGAAGATTTTCCGGAGGATCTTACCTCGCATTGCCAAATTGGTCAACCGAGGATCTCTTACATGATGTCCAACTTCAGATATTGGCCTTTTCACTATATCCCAACTTACTATATGATTTTTTTTTTGGTTCCCCTTTCCTCCTTGCCATAGAAAATTTTGAATCAGCTTTTCTAGCTGTTCGGTGATCATTTTTGGAGCTAAAAGGAATGAAACTTGGTAGATATGAAGGGATGAGAGAACTAACTTGACTAAAGTGAGCTTCCCAGCTGTGGTAAGCCACTGTCCGCCCCAAGCAGTCATTTGTGCCTTGATTTTGCTGATAATTTCCATCCAATGAGGGGCCTTACTAGTACCCAAGGTTAAAGGCAAGCCAAGATACTTGAATTTTTCCCAAGAGACATAGCCGGTGACGCCTAGGGCTTGGGAAATCCTGAGTATAGTTTGCTGGTCTACCGCCCAACTGTACACTACACTTTTCCTCTTGTTAACCATAACTCCAGAGACTCTGCAGAAGCTTTGGACTACTCCATTGAAGGCTCTTGCTATTTTAATGGAGGCTCCTCCCATAAGGATAGAGTCATCGATGAACAAGGCATGATTGATTGGGGTTGTTCCCGTTATCTCCCTGATGCCATGAAGTGTCCCAATGAGCTTCTTAGCTATGAGCTTTCGGCTTAGATAGTCTACCATCAGAATATATAGGAAGGGGGACAGAGGGCAGCCTTGCCTGATTCCCCTCAAAGCTTTGAAGTATTCTGCCAGCCTGCCATTTACTAGAGGGGCTCTCCAAGGTTCTTCAATGCATGCTTTAATCAATTTTACAAATTCAGAACTGAAACCAAATGCAGAAAGAACTTGGAGGAGGGAAGAATGCCTTACTCGATCGAAGGCATTCGTCATGTCCAATTTGATGAGCATACCTTGATCTCTGCGTTGATGGCTGGAATGGATGATTTCCTGCAGTAGAATCACATTGTCCAGGATATGCCTGCCTTTGACAAAGCCACCTTGGTTGGGTGAGATGAGTTCTTACAACAAATTCTTTATTCTATTTGCAAGTAACTTGGTGTGAATTTTGCAGATTATTACATAGCGAGATTGCCCCGAATCTGTCGAATGCCTCCGGTTTGGCTTCTTTGGGAATTAGAGCTAGAAAGGTGGACTTTATGCTTCCTCCCACTTTGGCTTTTTAGAGGAAGCCTTTGGGAATTCGGTACAAAACAACCTTGATGATGTCCCAATAGATTGTATAGAAGTGTATGGAGAATCCATAAGGTCCTGGGGCTTTGTCTGGTTCCATCTTCCATATGACATTGCTAACTTCGTCTTCAGTTAATGGCTTCAGGAGTGTTGTGTTTTCCTCCTCGTTAACCATCCTTGGAACATGCTTGAGGAAGTCATGAGATTCCTCGTCATCCTCTGCGCCTTCTTCTTTGAACAACAGATGAAAATGAGAGGTTGCTAGCTCTTTTACTTAGAGTTGTGCCTTTGAGAACAACCCCATCTGGTGAGGTGATTTTAGCGATGTGGTTTCTAGAGGGACGGGTTCGAATTTTCTTTTGGTAGAAGGCTGCATTTTTGTCTCCAGATGCAAGGCAGAGATTGCATGAATTAAGCCTCAAGTATTCTTCCTCCTCTCAGAATGTTTGGAGGGTGCTGATTTGGTGTTCTTGCTCGCTATGAATTTCTACGCTGGTAATGTCTTGCACCTCTAGGCCCATTTGTAGATCCAACAACTGCTTTGTGCTCTGTTTTTGTTGGGTAGTGGGAGAATCTGTGGGCCCTTTTATCCATTGTTTCAGGGGTGTTTTGGTGGCTTTTATCTTTTGATCCCAAACATAGCTAAGTGATCCAAGAAGATGGACGGACTATACCTTATTCATTGTATCCATAAACCCTTCTCTGTTTGCCCATAGTGGGCTGAACCGGAAGGGGATTGGCCCCATGTTTTCTTCTTCTTCCATCAGAAGGAGGATGGGTTTATGGTTTGAATTCCACTTTGGCAGAATTTTGGTGGAAATGATCATCTTCTTAGAGAGGAAGGAAATTTGAAGAAGGAATCTACCCAGCCTGGTTGATATGTGCTCCTCCCCTATTCTGTTATTTGCCCATGTGTAAAGCCCTTTTTTTGGCTTGAAGTCCAATAAATCCCATTGTTGAATCAGGTTTTCCACTAAGGGAAGAAAGCGGTCCTTGTTGCTGGTTCCTCCTCTTTTTTCCTTTGGGTCAAGGATTAGATTGAAGTCTCCCGCAATAATTATATTCTAGAGGGAGTATGCTT
>APFE031680721.1:0-10443 GCA_000404065.3 Pinus taeda
GATCAATCTACAGGTTTTCATTTCAAAGTTTTTTTTTTGCATTTTATTTCTGGGTCTTTCGTTTGTGAATTTGCAGGTTGAGGAGTTCTCAAAATCCTTAAAAGAAATTCCAAAGAGTTGTCTGCTGCTCATAAAGCAAAATCATGGGTATCAGCGTGGGTATATTTTCAACGCATTCAGGTTCCATCTGTTGCTGCCGCGTCCACCTCATCTGCTGCAAGCATAATATCCTTTCAAATTTTAAAATTTTTTGTGGGCATCAGGTACGCACTGAAACATCTCCACCTGCAAAACCCGCTGTCGACTTCCATATCTGAGCAACCTTGCAAGCACACTCAAAACGTAAATCGATTTTTTTTATGAGTTCCAGTTTGACGTGATTCAGGAAATCAAACATCGATTTTGGTTCAGTAAATATTGTTTGATGCGTATAGCGTAGAGTTTAAAGGGAAAATCGATTCTCTGGGTTGGTATTTCTCGGTTCAGTTGTGAAAAAATGATTTTCGTTTGACCATAAAATCGATTTATTTCTGAATGCGTGGGGCTGGCTAGTCTCTCTCTAAAATCGTATTGCCTGTATCAATGCGTATCTGTGTGCATTTTTGTTTTCTGTGTGGGTTTATTTTGGCTGCAGCCCAATCCGTTCCATTTCCACGCATTCTCTGCCTGTGCCCGCACTCAAGCTTGATCTGCATGAACCTGCAAAAAAAAAAAAAAAAACAAATAAGCTTAGACCAAAAATCGCCTGCCTGTATCACTGCGTATCAACTTTCAGCTCTGCGTAGGGTTCGTTCTGAGCTCGGGTCACGTTCTCTTCCGCCGTCACACTGTCGAGCATACTGTTGTGCGTTTGGATGCATATGCGTTATACCCTTTTTAAATTTTATCTTGTTGTGTAGGGTTAGCATAGTGCAAGTCGTTTTTTTTAGTTACGTATATCTCAGTTTTAGTTTGTTTCATGTATATGTGTTAATTTAGTTTTAGTTTGATTTTATTTAAAAGTAAAAAAAAAAAAAACAAAAAAAAAAAAAAAAAAAAAAAAAAAAAAAAATCGTTTTGGGGTTAGTAGGATTTGACTTTTTATTTTTAAAATTTTTGATATATGTTTTTAAATTTTGTTCTAAAAATAAAAAATAAAATAAAAAGTAACAAAAAATCATAAAAAATATAAAATAAAAAAGAAATCATAAAAATTTCTTTTAGGATTTTAGACTTTAGTTTAAATTTTAAGTTTTGTTTTAGATTTTTATTTTTGTCAGAAAAGCATAAAAAATTTAGCATCGTGGGAATATTTTGCCTTTTAAAGTCTCAGCTTGGAAATTTTATCAAGTCCTATTTTGCATTGCTGAGATAAAAGTTTTAATGTGGGATGAGCGTTTACCTTGATGAGATTTGGCATGTTTTAATATAATATCTGGTTGATGCGCTAATTTACATGGTCATATCTTTCCCTTTTTGTTGTCCGGTAACCCATGCATTCTATCACATCTGATATATCTTCTGAATGTATACAAGTGAGATGATCTTCTATGAGAGGGTTGCCATCAAGTACAACACATGCATCATAATGCCAACACTGTTTACATCTCTATAGCATCTGGTTATCAATCGTTTAAACATTAACTCCATAAGGCACTGGTCTTTTAACTTAACATAATTAATTGAGTGCCCGTTTCCTTTTGTGTCTCCCAAACCAACTGGTTCGTTGTTGGTCATCCATATTCTTACAGGGTCTACCCCCCTTAGCCATGGGAGACAGGCTTAAACAGAGAGATCGGAGATCAGAGTGACAGCCCCCAGTCTGAGCGTTGTCGTGGCAATCTGTGCGACAACATTTTTTGGCGCCGCTGCCGGGGAAAGAGTTTTTCTGTCCTTGGTTCTTTTCAAGCTTTTCTATGTTTAGCTTCTTGTTCAGGTGGCGACTCCACTTCCTATATTATCTACAAGAGAGTACACTAGAAGGCATCCAAGCAGTCTCTGCAACCCTATTCCTGATCCTGAAAAGGTCTTCAGGGTGCGATCGCACAAACTCGCCTCTCGTACACTTCTTGGAAATCTTGGACAAGAAGCCCTCTCTGATATTTATTTGCTCTTTAAGGGTCAAGTTAGGCATAGCACCATGAGTTTGTATGCCCCTTGTAATTTTTCTAACATTCCTGGATACCCCAATGATATTCCATCTGTTGGGATAGACAAATTGCCTAGCTTTCAAGGAGATAATGCCATTATTGCTAATTCCCATTTGCGAGATTTCAACATATGGATGGCTAAGTATGCAAGATCTACTGATTTTGATCATGAAGATGTCAGAATGACTCTTTTTATCTTGACTCTAGGAGGTGATGCTTATGATTGGTTTACAGAAAAGCCTCCAAATTAATTCGACTCCCTACAATCAATTATTAATGCATTTAAAGAAAAATATGGAGATAAGAGAGAGGGAAGACACCTTGTAAAAGCTATTAGTCTAATAAAAAAAAGAGAGGATGAAACTGTCGAGGAATGTAATAAAAGGTTTAATGGTATTATCATAGAATTACCTCAAGACTATAAACCTACAGATAAAACTTTCCAAGACTTTTACATTGATGCTTTTAGTCCTGAACCATCTTATGAGTTAAGGCGTGATAAACTTAATGATTATAGAGATTGCCAGGCCTTAGCTATAGAACTTGAAAAGGACAAGGAAGCTTCTGGGAAATCTGAAATCTCAGGTTTTGATAGGGCTGCTACGAAACTAAAGGAACCTAAGGGAAAAGCAGTCCAAGAGCCAGAAAGTGAGCTTGTTCTCAAGTTGCTTCAAAAAATTGAAACCATGGAAACTAATCATAATAATGAGATAAACACTTTGCAGAATAGGTTGATTCAAATGGAAAGAGTGCAATCGCAAAATTTTCAGCCTCGAAATAACAATAACAGAAATAATAATTGGCAAAGAAAGGGTCAATCTAGTGAGCAGAGGCCCCCTAATCCGCTTACTAATCTGGTAGATAATGCTCCTCCTTACTGTCGTGTTTGCGATGCTCTTCATGATGAATCCTCTTGTCTCATCGTCAGAAGAATCTTAGATAATGGAATGTTTGGGACAGGTGATCAAATAAACGTAGTAGGGAGCAAGTTTCCTTTGCCTATGAATGATTGGATAGAGGTTAAGGAAAGGAGCTATGATATTATAAATCCTCCATCTTCTTTTAGTATAAATAACCTTGAAAATAAAGATGACATTTTGGATAGGTTATGTGGTGAGAAACCCTCTCCTGAGAAAATTTTAGAAATTGTTAGAGATAAGGGTTTGACATACCAAAGAAGGGATAAAGATCAGAGTGGGAATAAAATTCCCACTCGAACTTTGAACCCTAGTGCAAACTCTGGAATAGATGTCGATTTGGGAAGTTGGTTTAACAATGCTAAAATCTAGGTTCCTGTATCTGAAATTGTTAAGATCCCTTCCCAAAGAGACAAGTTACTGAAAGCGATTCAAGGTCCTCAAGTCAACGCTTCTCAACAAAAGACTCGCGAGGTTGATTATCATGATGCTCCCATATATCTGCAAAGCACAGATGCTGATAACAAAGATCATCAACCCTTATTCATCACCTTATTAGTCAATGGGTATAAATTGAATAACTGTATGTTGGATTCATGTGCATCTGCTTGCGTTATGACTAAAAGGGTCATGGAACAGCTTAACTTAAGAGTTTCTAGACCCTACTATAATATATGTGCCATGGATTCTAAGAAAATCAAAGTCCACGGTTTAATCAAGGATTTACAAGTTCATCTTTCAGTTTACCCAAACATCATGGTCGTTATGGATATTGTTGTCCTTGATGTACCTGATGCTTGGGGTATGTTGTTATCTAGAAAGTAGGCCTTTGATCTAGGAGGAAGCATTCATATGAATTGGTCATATGCTATGATCCCATCTCCTAGCGGTGATGGTTTTGTTAGGCTAAATAGAGAGCTCGAGAGGAAATTTCATGTTGAACATCCTAGGAAGCCTCATAACGAAATAATTAGAGAGCAATCTGACATCGGGAACTATTCTATCATGTCTAATTTCATAATTCCTCCCGATAATAAGATTAAGGATCTTAAAGATAAAGTTTGGTATATGTACTTCGATGGTGCATCCTCTAGTCATGGTAAAGGTGCTGGAGTAGTGCTTAAATCTCCCCTTGGTCATATTTTCAAGTTTGCCTGTCGTTTAGAATTTGAAGCAAACAACAATGTTTTTGAGTACGAAGCTATATTGTTGGGACTTGAATTGGCCAAGGCTTTAAGGGTTAAATTACTTAGCATCAAGGGGATTCCGATCTAGTTGTCATGCAGCTGAAAAACAAATTCACATGTAGAAATCAGAAGTTAAGGAATTATTGAAACGCTACGTGGGATACTATGGAGCATTTCGATGCCCTTAACCTTGAAGCAATCCCTCGAGAACAAAATAGTTTGGCAGATGAACTTGCTGTAGCTGCCACAACTTTCTAGTTATCTAATGAGTTAATTAACGATAAAATCAAAATGGAAGTAATATTTAGACCATCTATCCCAGATAACTTGGAGCATTGGCAATTTTTTAACGACAAAAAGCAAGTCATTCATTTTCTCAATATTTTGGATGAGTTTGAAGATTTTCAGATAATTTCTCAGGAGGATGGATCTTTAAATCATGAACATATCATAAATCCTACTCCTAGAAATGTGGTTGCCTTAGAGCAACATTTTGATCGGCATGATGCCACAAAGCTTAGAGAAGAAAACAAGATGGACCCAGGCGAGTACCTCGAAATTAACATTGGTACTTCTCAAAATCCGAGAATAGTTAAAATTGGTAAAGATACTATTTTGGAAGAAAGGAAAAGGTTAACCAATTTACTTCATGAATATAGAGATGTTTTAGCTTTTTCCTATGATGAATTAAAGGGCTATAGGGAAGATGTTATGGAGCATACTATTCCCTTCAAGGATGAGAATGCTAAACCCTTTTGGCAGAAACTTAGGCAAATTAATCCGAAATTAGCCCCCTTGGTCGAAAAAGAGCTTGCAAAGATGCTTTCAGCAGGGATCATCGCTCAAACTAGGCATTCGACATGGTGTTCGAATTTGGTGATTGTCAGGAAAAAGAACGGTACAATAAGACTTTGTGTCGACTTTAGAAACCTTAACCTGGCATGCAAAAAGGATAATTACCCTTTTCCAAACATGGAAACTTTGTTGCAAAGAGTAACTGGGTCTAGAATTATGTCACTACTAGATGGTTTTTCTGGATATAATCAGGTATGGGTTAAAAGGGAAGATCGACATAAGACCACATTCACAACACCATGGGGTATTTTTGAATACATCAGAATGCCATTTGGGTTAACAAATGCTGGGGCCACTTTCCAGAGGGCCATGGATTATGCCTTTAAAGGGTTAATTGGGAAAATTATCGAAATTTACCAAGATGATCTTACTATTTTCTCTAAAGATGGTATCAGTCATATAGATCATCTTAGGCAAGTTTTTGATAGATGTAGAGAATATGGAATTTCTTTGAATCCGGCTAAGTCTGTTTTTGGGGTAACAGAAGGGAAATTACTCGGTCATATCATTTCTAAGGAAGGAATCAAGATCGATCCCGAAAGAATTGAGGCAATTCAAAAGATTCCTCCCCCGCATAATCTTAAATCCCTTCAGTCTTTCCTTGGAAAGATAAATTTTATTAGAAGATTCATCCCAAATTACGGAGAAATAGCTAAGCCCATTCAAATTCTTCTGAAAAAAGATGCGAAATTTGTATGGCAAGAAGAGGGCAAAAGGGCTTTCCAGGAAATCAAGTCTGCTATTGCAAAATCTCCCGTCCTGGTTAGTCCTGATTACTCCAAGAATTTCATGATCTTTTCTTTCGCTTCTGAAGATACCATTGCCGGTGTCCTGCTTCAAAAGAATAAAGATGGTCATGAGAAACCTATTGCTTTCATGAGTAGAGCACTTCAAAACTCCGAGTTGAAGTACAATACCATGGAAAAGCAGGCTTATGCCCTGGTCAAGTCTCTTAAGCATTTTAAAACTTATGTGGGTTATTCTAAGATCATGGCTTTCGTCCCCCACTCTGCTGTTAAGATATATTAACTCAAACTGATTGCTTAGGGACTCGTGCTAGGTGGGTTACTAAGATACAGGAGTATGATTTAGAAATCAGACCCACCAAGCTCATCAAAGGCCAAGGTTTAGCTCAAATGTTAACTGAAATTAATGAAAAGACTCTTGTTTTGTTCTGCCTTAACGATCTATCTTCGCCAGAATTGAAAAGATTAGCAGAGCATGAATGGCATAAGGACATAGTTTACTACTTAACCAATCTTACATGTCCTAACCATTTAGTTGCTCATAAGAGAAGGGCTCTTAGACTAAAAGCCACTAAGTACTGCCTTATGAAGGATGGCCTTGGATGGAGAAATCCTGAGGGCATAGTGCTTAGGTGTGTTGATGATGTTGAGTCCAAAAGACTAACGTCTGAGTTTCATTCAGGACTTTGTGGTGGTCATTATGCCGCTAGAACTACCGCCCACAAAATCCTGAGAGCTGGCTATTATTGGCGTTTGATTTTTTCTAATGTGCACAAGTTTGTTAGAGCGTGTCAAACCTGTCAACTATTCACTGGGAAGCAGAAGCTTGCTGCCCTTCCTCTACAACCTGTCATTGTAGAGGAACCTTTTCAGCATTGGGGTCTGGACTTCATACGGAAGTTCCATGAAAATGCTAGTAATGGCTACTCATGGATTTTGACTGCCACGGATTATTTTACTAAATGGGTCAAAGCCATTCCTACTAAGAATGCCACTGAAAAGGTGATTATGGATTTCATTGAGAATAACATCATTACTAGATTTGGTGTCCCCGCTAAGATCACTACGGACAATGCCAGGGCTTCTAGTTCTTTAGAGTTTTCATCTTTTTGTTTCAAGTATGGAATTGTCTTATCTCATTCGTCAAATTACTATCCTCAGGGTAATGGTTTGGCTGAATCAAGTAACAAAAATCTTATAACCATTATCAAGAAGATAGTAGGAGATAATAAGAAATCTTGGGACGGCAAAATCAAGTATGCTTTATGGGCAGATAGAATTACTAAGAAGAAATCTACTGGTAAATCTCCCTTTGAATTAGTTTATGGTTTGGACGTTACTTTACTTGTGCACCTAAAATTCCCAGCTTATCAACTTCTCCAAAATTTTTCCACTAATAAAGATGTTGTTTAGAATAGGATAGATCAGATTGTGGAATTAGATGAGGCTCGTCGGATAGATTTTGAGGCTATATGTAAAAATCAATCTAATATTAAGAAAATCTTTGATAAATGCTCTCGATCTATATCTTTGCAGGTTGGAGATATGGTTTTACTTTGGGATCGCAAGAATGAAAAGCCGAGAAAACATAAGAATTTCGATAGTTTGTGGCTGGGGCCATACATCATTAGAGATATAGCTGGGCCAAAATCATTCTAGTTGAGCAAATTAGATGGCAAACCACTTGATCTACCAGCAAACGGCCAAATTCTCAAGCTGTTCTTCACAGATGATATCTGATGCCATTGGGCATCTTCTGTATTGTATTTCTATCCCTAATCCTTGTCTTTTCAGCATTTCATTTCTGTTTGTAGGATTAGATTTACTTTTCATGTTATTAGTTAGTTAATAAATGAAGAGCTTTTATCTTTCCTGTGCTTAATGTTTATGATGATTTTGGAATGGATGCTACTTATTTTTATCTTTGTGTTGTATGGGTGCAGATTCTGGATTCTCACATTCCTACAGTGCAGCAACGTGTCCCCAAGTAGAGCCAGAGGTTGACCACTACTGGTCAACTATCCATGCAATACCCCCCTCTTTTTTGTGGGCAGAAAGGGGTTGCACCTGATCGACGTGTCCGTGCCATCCTACGGTCATCAGCAGCTTGATAATTTTGATTGTAAACCCAGTTTGCATGTATGAAATGTAAATAATCTTAGCAGGTCAGAGTCATGTTTGTAAATTGCCTAGGTGGACCTAACTTTCTAATGATAATCTATGTCCCGGAAGGTTTTTTGTCTCACCGATCGACGATCGGCAGAGTTTTCCTTCAACCTGACCCCAAAGCCAGGATGCATTTTGTTATTAGAACTTTAGGAGAATCCTAGTGTGTTAGCCTGCTAGATTATAGTTGTGTCGCAGAACTAGGTGGTCTATGAGGGTCTATGTTAAAGTGGGCTTGTCCCCTTAAGATGTAAATTGTAAAAGTCATGATGAAAGAGTCTTGAGGGTTGAAAATGTTAATCCCCTCATGCGTCTTAGGTCCTAGGTCTTAGGGGAATTTTCTTCCAAAGGCTATGTTTGATGATCCATGATAAAAACAATAAATAAAATAATGAAATAATGAAATAAATAAAAAATTCATAAAAAATTCATAAAATAAAGCAAAAACCTTAAATAATAAAATAATAATATTTTTGTGAATGCATGCAAAATATCTTTTTTTAATAAAATCGACAGATGAGATTAAGAGATGTCTTGATCCTCATCGACGGTCGAGATCGCTTCAACATGGATCACTCGAACTAGTCGTTGGGATCATTTCCTTTATATAGGGTCTTAGGGGGTCATTTCAGATCAATCTGATCTGTGAGTCTTGTACTGAAAAAGCTCTCTTGTAAACTTTTTCCGGTTAATAAAAGAAGACTTTGGGGTCCAAATCTGGCTGGTGTACTCTCTGGAAGTGCTGTGAGATGTTTAATTTTCTGCATATTTCATTTTTCAGCCATTAATAATAGCTTTTTTTTTAGAGTATTGTGAGCACAGGTATCTTGTTCATTTGCTAGGGTTTGAGTGTTGTTAGGGTTTCTGAAATAATGGCAGCTATCTCCATTTTTTTCTGAGATCTAGCAGCATTCTTTCCCTCTTTGCTGATGGTTGCTTGAGCTGTGCAGAAAAACCTTTACTGAAGAATATTGGTGGGCGTTTGGGGAAGTTCTAGGCTGAACCAGCCGACTCCCACAGGCTCTTCTTTGCAGAGCCCAGCTGATTTTGGCCTTGGGTTAATTATTCGAAGTTTATCTCCTGTTTTACATGAGAGATTTTCTTTCTTTTCACAGCAGAAGTCAAGTTTTCTGATACTTCGAAAAACGTCACTGCAATTACTGTTAAATCTGGCTTTATAGAACTGAAATTTTGAAATTTTTTATCAGTTTTTAGGGTTTTGTTTAAAATTTTGCATATTGTTCCTGGGTCTTCTGTTTGTGAGATTTGCAGGCTGCAGGGTTCTCAAAGTCTTTTAAATAAATTCAAGCAAAATCGTGGGTATCAGGCACTGTTTTCTGCTGGAAATTGCACCCAAAACCCTCCATCCACTGCATCTGCCTGCTATTCAACCTGCCAGAAACAAAAGGAAACTCGCAATCAGCTCCATCTCCATTCCACACTGCCAGTTTCTATCCCCATACACGCTACTCCTATCCGCTTCAGCTGTATCTGCAACAAAACGAGTTCAGAACGTGAGTAAAATCTATGAAATCGGGCGTCATTTCCAGGTAAGTCGATTTTAAGTTTGGCATTGCACAGTTCAAACGTAAAAGAATGATTTTCATTTTGTCTAAACCATAAAACAAATTGCCGTATGCGTTAGCGTGAGTTCAAATCCGAAATCGTTTTCATTCAGCTACATATCAGTGCACGGCTTATGATCAACATAGGGTTAATTTGTTGATGAATAATGTTTGAATTTTTTTTAAGATTTGTGTCACGTACACATCTGAAGAAATCATTTTTTTTTTGGGTTTTGAAAAATATACAATAAAAATTGAATTTCCCTTGGTCCCGTATCAGTGCGTTTTTTGTTCTTTTTTTTTCTGCGTGGGTTTTTATTCTGGCCGCAGCCCAATCCATTTCCCCGCATTCTCTGCCTGGCTGCTGTCAAAGCCACGAACCCGTCCAGCGCGAGCCTGCAAACGCAGATCACAAATCACCTGTAATTGTTATCAGTTCATGCATCAATTTTTTTTACGCGAGCATAATTTCAGTTTAAATGCGGGTTTATCAATCAACGTACGGTTCATTGCTGAAAAGTTGTTTTGATTTATTAAAGCTTGGGTCACCGTGCATTCGATTTTCGGATTAGCGTAGGGCTGGTTCAATCCGTCTTCGTTTGGGATATTTTCGTATCAGTATGTGCGTCGTCTTTTCTTTTGCCAGGCGTGGGCATAGTTAAGTTTTCGATTTATTTGGTCACGTATTTTTAGTGGGTACGCATATATTTTTTTTAGTTTCTTTTGTTTAGTTTTGTTTTAAATCGTTTGCATTTAGCGTTAAATTTAATTTTATTTTGTTTTAAAAATTCAAAAAGTTTCAAAAAAAAAGATCTTAGGGTTTTTATTTGGATTTTAAATTTTGATTTAAAATAGATTTTTTTGCTATTTATTTTTGT
>APFE031680721.1:11702-33580 GCA_000404065.3 Pinus taeda
ATGTCTTCAGTCTTCATTTTGATTTGATGATATCCTGAATGAAGATCCAACTTGGTGAAGTAAATTGATCCATGCAATTCATCCAGTAACTCATCAATGACAAGAATGGGAAACTTATCTTTAATAGTGAGTTCGTTGAGCTCCCTATAATCCAGACACATGCGCCATGATCCATCCTTCTTGTGCCCCAATACTACTGGAGTGGAGAAAGAACTTTGACTAGGTTGAATTATACTAGCCTCTAGCATTTCTGCAACCATATGTTCAATTTCACTCTTTTGGACATGGGGATATCTGTACGGCCTGATGTTTGGAGGAACACTTCCTGGAATCAGATGAATAGTATGATCATGATCACGCATAGGTGGGAGACCTTTGGGAGTCTCAAATACCTTGGAATGATTGTCCAGGACTTTTTGGAGATCTGGATAAATAGATGATTCCGATGTGGAAAAATCTAGTGAACATAATTGTGCAATTACACCTCTTTGCTCCTTTTTTAGAAGCTTTGTCATACCATTAGAGCTGATTATATTTCCTGGTTTCCCTGTAATACCCCTTAATTCAAATTCCTTTTCTTCCATAGAAAATTTGATGAAAAGTTCTTGAAAATTAAAAGCTATTGTACCCAAGGATTGTAGCCACTGGACTCATAGTACAACATTAGCACCTCCCATTGGAATGGAAAGCATTGGGCTAGTCAATACATATTCTCCCATGGATAGCTTGATATTATGGCACTTTCCAGAGCAATTTATGTTCCTCCATTTGCAATCATCACTTGACACTCTGGTGCTGGATATAGGAAGCAATTCAATTCTTTTGCTACCTTACAATGAATAAAATTGTGGGTGCTTCCTGAATCAATAAAAACTATTACCTTTTTCTTCTTGATTTGTCCTTCTATCTTGATGGTTTGAGGAGTGGTAATTGTAATTCCCGCCAATGCATTGCAAGATATGGTCAGATTCATTTGTTCTTCATCTAGGCTTTGTTCCTGGAGTATATCCTCTTCTTTTGACCTTTCTTGCTCCTTTCTTCTTCCTCTTCACAATCTATGTAGAATAATTTCTTCTCAACACACTTATAACCTTTAGTGTATTTACTATCACAACTGTAACAAAGCCCTTTTGCTCTTTTTTCTTCCAATTGTTGGTGTCAACCTTATAGGTTGTGGAAGACTAGGAACAACACTTCCATCTTTATAGTTGTGAGTGGTATGCTTCCTAGTTGCCATAATTTTGCTTTCCACTTTACTTGCTAACCTGAATGCCTCTCTAATGAATCAGGATCCCAAAGGCGAACATCATGTTGGATATTATCCTTTAAAGACCTATGAACACATCAATCCTATGCTCCTCTGGAATATCTTTTACCCTTATGTTCAATTTTTGGAACTCCTCTTAATGTGCTCCATTATTGAACCCTTTTGTTTGAGACTTATCAATTGGCTAAAAAAAGTGTTGCTTTTTGTATCCTCATAATGTGCTATCAATTCTTCCGTAAAAATTGCCCAAGTGATAAATTGTTTACGAGAGCAAGCCATTGATACCATACAAACTGATTTGGTTCCAAATATAAAGTTGCAATACATACCTTTTGTGTGTTTTGCACATTATTGAGATCGAAAAATTGCTCCATCTATAATATCCATGTTGCGGGATCCTTGCCATCAAAATTCCTCATATCAATTTTTGGAATATGGTGGGTCTTCGATCCAACATTAGAGTCTATGAAATCATGATTAACATTTATTTTGTTTTCATCATGAGTTTCCTTTACTACCCTTTCACCATTAGTAAGCTTTTCTTATAGAAACTTTGTTAAATCTGTCTTCAAATCTTCCATGCCTGTCTTCAATTCTATCTTCAAATCATCAATCTTTGCTTCCATGTCAATCATCTTAGCTTCTACGCCTTTCTTTAAACAATCCATCTTAGCTTCTACACGTTTCTTTAAACCATTCATCTTAGAGTCTGTTCCTTTTTGTGCAAGGGATAGTTTTTGCACTTGGTCTTGTAATTTTGATATATCATGTTGCATTTTTTCCTCTTCTTCATGAGTCATGCTAGAGCTTTCAGGTTCCTTACTAGGTGTTTGCATTTTCTTTCCTCGGGGAATCAATCACCAATAATAATGCTCTACTATGCCCCTTGAATTCCTTCAAAATAAATTTCAAACCAATCTTAAGCAAAAATTTAAAAGAATCTACACACCTTTTTTTTACTTTGTAGGAGCTCAATATTGCCTCTGATGTATCTCTGTACATTCAAATCATTCAGTTTGGAAATTGCGACTTGTGGTAGCCCTCTGTGTCCTCTTTCCAATGCCACCAGTCTGATCCAAATTGGATTCTCCAAGGAAGAGTTATGCGAAATGTCCCACAATGACCTGATTATAGACTAGTTCAGTAGAGTGAACTTGTACGACGTGCCACGAGTCGCTGTTTCAACCTTTAGCTCTGAAAAATATATCGAAGAAACTACAGTCTGTCCCCTTTCTGTACCTTCTTATGAAATTTCAATCCAATACTCAGAGAACAATTTATGATGATTTCCCCGGGTCACTTGTTTGGAATGTAATTCAGGACTCTGCAAAAAGACCAACTTCCTCAGATCATATCTCCGCACATATTGTGAAAAGATCTCTGAAATTCGGACCCGAGAATTAGCGCGATGTCTTCTAAAATGGATTTTTTTTCTACTTCTGAAACATCGCAGAAAAAAAGTTATAGCGAAAATTCCATGATGACCTATTTGGAGCAGCGAAACCCTAGAATCCAAAGCTCTGATACCAAATTTTATGTAACCAACTCAAGAAAAAGATAGATCAACGCTTTAGAATTCAGCCTCTCCGAGGGGGAAAGCTCCTTTACATTACATAAATGAACAATTCTTGGATGATTCAAATGACAAAACCTCCTTTCTATATATAGGAGTCTAAGGAGTCACAATATAACCCAACCGACCTAACAATAATAATATAAATCCACAAAAATAACAATAGAGGGATATTATGGGGCACAATAATAACAATATGGGGGCAATAGGGGCACAACAATATTAATAAGGGGTACAAATACAATAGTAATGGGGTAATCACTAGTATTATAGGGACCCAACATTATGATTAATTTGGGTCACAACCTTTGGGTCATTTGTAGCTTTATTTCAGTTTCAAAGTGTATATGGTTGAGCATATCCACCTCCATGACCATACTCTGTCTTTGTGTCTGGGGATATACAATTGGACCATTCAAACTCATTTTGTATGTTTGTTAATCAACCCATGACTCAACTAAATTTAGGAATTCACTGATAGATAGAGGTACAATAAGACAAGAGTCCATAATCTACTTGATGTAGTGCAAACACAGACTGGCTGGTTCCGAAACTCATAATCCATGGCCATGCTTGAATCTCAAATAAATCCCCTTTTATTATTGGGACTAAATACGATAATGTATGAGAAAAATATGTGCAAGCACTTAAGCTTGAGTGCTAGATGTAACCTCAAAACTTGATTTTTTCTATTCTTAATGCCTTTGTTGTTCCTGGCCACATCCTCTAT
Organism: Pinus taeda; assembly: GCA_000404065.3. Classification (NCBI taxonomy): domain Eukaryota; kingdom Viridiplantae; phylum Streptophyta; class Pinopsida; order Pinales; family Pinaceae; genus Pinus; species Pinus taeda. The sequence goes on from APFE031680721.1 coordinate 15,273, forward strand.
TTCGATTGCAACCCCAATACAATTCATTCACTAATTTAAACCCAATGTCATGGATTTTACCAATTCTTGGTTTCAAAATGATAAAATCCCTATTTGGAACACAAATTTTTTAGCTATTACACCTTCACAATTGGCACAGGGCCAAACTCATTCACAATGAAACCTAAGGTCGAAGATGAAAATGACTTCGCACTTTGATCAAGCACTAAGTTGATGTCCCTCAAATCTTCAAGTCGTGAACATATAACTAAGAAGTTCAAACAATTGTATAATTGAGCTCTAGGATTTATCATATGACTAAGTCTTCAAGCCCTGTGGATCTTTTCCTGGGATTCAAATGTGGGATCTCCTCGTCTCATTTTCGGAATTCAAAAATTGTTTCTCGCCGTGCACTCAAACTCATGTTGATTTGTACAACCTCCCACATGTTTGAGTCGATGATGGGTCAATCCCAAATTTTTTATGAACCTCAAATGGCTCCAAGATGAACCATAAAATTCATGCCTAGTGCTTGCCACACGCTACTCTGACTTCGAGCTATTTCTTCGACCCCTAAATTGAGATATGACTTCGTCACATAGCTCTTTATCCTCGCATCTAAATTCAAAAACATACACAAAGCGTTACATATTAACACAAAGAAACCCGATTTCTCTCAGAGGCAAGGATATCCATGTAGGAAAAAATAGACATAATTTCATAAGTCAAAGTACTTTATGTAGAGAAATAAATTAAATCTAAACTATGGGAATATCCAGACCTAATTTAATCTCTGAAAGACTTACTAGTTAAAACACCTCATATTTGCAACTCCTCTGTCATGCTCTTCTACTCTGCCCTTTCTTTCTTCTTCTTCTCCCCCTTATCCTTTTATCATGTACCTACCCCTAATTTAAAGATGTGGAATATTATGTTACAATTTGTGATTGTTGTCAAATAATCAATGGCTATTTGAGGAGATATGAGTTCCATCATGCCCAGTCATTAAAATCCATCCCTTCAAAAAGTGGGGGATTTAATTAACCTTGTTGATCCCCATGGCCAACACTTTGGAGTCAAGTATATTATTAATGTAACTATTTATCTAATGAGGTGGGTAAAGGTAGTACCTACCAAGAACCATTCATCTGATACTACAACTTGTTTCATATTTTAAACTACTAGAACAATGTCCAGTTTCCCATTGAATTTAACTAGTGGTCAAGGGAAACTATTCATAAACAATACACTATCCATGATCACCCATGAGTTATTGATTCAACACAATAAAAACTTTTCTTATCATCCTCAAGATAATGTCTTAGTGGAGGAATTTAACAAGATTTTGGAGCATGTTCTTACTAAATTATGTTTAGTTCATTAAGTGGGTGGGATGAGAGAATTTTAATTATTTTGTAGGCGTATTGAAGCACTACTGAGTGTTTGACTAAAAGAATCCATTTCAGTTGGTATATGGATGTGAAACAATGAATCTTGTAGAATATTTGGTTTTTAACATGTTCATCTCTCAAGCTACACATATGACATAAGAGGAATCCTCGTTGGGCAAGTTTCCAAATTTGATGTCTCAAAGGGTTCCACCAAACCATACATTGAGAAGGAAAGGAAGAAGTCATGACATAATATAAATATCAATGTAAATACATTTGATAAGGAAAAAAATGGTTTCTCGCTATGATAGTAAGTACTTGAAATGCTTACATAAGTTATATATGCATTAGTTAGGCCCCTTCTTGGTTGTTGAATTCAAATATCTAGAAATTGTGATGTTAGCTCAACTTGATGGCATGATTTCGTTGAGGAGAGTGAATGATGCTCGTATAAAACATTTTACCTCTATCTAGAAATGGATATTGGTCCACTCATAATAAGAGGAGCATGTTAAGCCAAGTTGTGTCTTTTTGGTTTATTTTGTTTCCTATATGTTGAGTCTAGGTTACATTTCTCAAATTTTGGTTTTTATATCTTATTCTTCAATAAAAGTGAGTTTATTTTTTGTTTTATATAAGTACCATGCCACCCATTTAGAGTTGTGGCAGATTAATAGAAAACAAAAATTTCAAATAGAATAACAAATAAATATTAATGGAAGTGTTAAGAATAAATTAGGGTTAGTCCTTATTAATAGAATAACTATGGCCATAGGGGTGGGTTTTTTATAGGCAGTTGGGTTAGGCCTATTTTGGTAATATGTTACATTCAACTTCAAGTTGTGTCATGAGTTTAATTTGCGTTAGGTTTCAGAGTCATGTCACAACATGGGTGATAATGAGGAATACAAGGTTAGGTTATGTGATTAATAGGTGAAGTTAATGCAGCATGGACTTTTGTATTTAAAGTCACTTTTTGGTTTATACAAATCAATATAAGGAATTTGAATCTAAATCTATATGAAATTGACATGAACATCAGATCTATCTACCCAAGGTAAATGAAATTTTGGATATAAATGTTGAGACACAACCATTTTTTTCTCATTTTATGAAATTAATAAGTTCCCAACAATTATCAAGCATCATGGGCAATTTTTTTATGAAATCTCAACTAGAGACATGAGTATTCCTTCTTAATATTGACAATGTGTTTATCCAAAGGTTACAAGGACTTGCAATAGTAAAAATATGCAAATCATTGAGTACATGGGGAAATTTAATGTTCATGGAGGAAAATCCAACCCAAGGGAGAACACTCAAAAGTAGACTAGGATTATGATTCATGATTTAAAACAAAGGAGGTTATTTTTTATGAAGTGGTAGGCTCTCACATCTAAGTACTTCAAGATTAGTGAAGGGTTGTGAATACATGGCTAGTTGACTATGACTTGACAATGTTGACATGTTCCTAGAGTTTCAACCAATAATGTATAATAAGAAAGTTTTGTTTATTGATGTTGAAGTTAATTCTATACATAGGAATGGGTTTATGTCACTTAGGGATTCCAATATATTGAATATTTTAAAGCTTTGGGACTGTGAAAACATGGGGGGAACACATTATATCAAATCCCTCACAATTACATGCTTTGAGGTTGTCTAAGGTTTGATAAAACCTACCCAATTCACACATATGAAATTCAAATGAGGAAGAGCATATATATAGTAAGCAAGCTACTAAATCCTTTTAGGGACCTAGTAAGCACATAGTTAAGAAATTTCAAGACAATGTATTTTAGAAGTATGGCACCATTAGAAGAAGTAAGGGAATTGCAATCATTAATGTAATAGGGTCATTTTGCATCCTACTTTTGTATCTCTGTGCTGTTATCATTTATTTGCTTTATGATGAAAATGAAATGTGAAATAGAATGCAATAGGAAGGAACCATTTTTTGTGCCGTTCTTGTGCAACCTCTTGTGTCCAATAATGTCCTATTATGCTTCTTTTTCATCTTTTAACATCCTTTTTACATCTTTGCATGTCTCTTAAAGGCCTCATTTGTAATTTTTAAACATTATAAATAACAAAATTCATACACATATTCTTAATTAATAGAAAAGTAAAATAATGACAATCGCATATTACACATATATTTACCTTGGAAACCCAAATAGGGAAAACCAACAAATTGTTTAGAGACACATCTCCAATTTTTATCCTGAATCAAATCCATTGTTTACAATATAATATATATGATCTCATGAGATTCAAAACACATAATCCTTTAACACAAAATAAATTAAAACCTTCATTCCCTGATCAAAATTATAAAATAATCAACTAAAATGCCATGTGCCATAAAACCACCAAAAGCAAGAGCTATGTGCTAAAAACTTCCAAAACTGGATGTAAAAAACTATGCATCTAAATTGTGCATGAGGATAGTCATGCAAATAATATAATAAATAGCCAAAATTTTACCAATTGTTGTTTTCTTTGCATACAAGGGATCATAGAAGTACATGATAAAAAATATAGGGAAATGATGACCATTGTTTTTCTACACTAAGAGAACTTATTAGTGCTCACGAAAATTGTTAATGAATCTGCAACATTATTCAAAGTGTCCACTTTTACTAGTGGAATCTTATTATCTTCAACCATATCTCTCACAAATTAATATCAATATGGTTTGTCCTAGAATGATAAGCTAGGTTCTTTTCTAGAAGATCTCACCCTTATGGTCACAATTTAATCTTGAATCTTTCTACATAAACCCAATACTTAAACACAATATTTGTAACCATACGAATTCCATACTTGCATATGTGGTTGCCATGTATTTAGCTTCAGAGTGCCACTATATCTTGTCTCTTGCTCATCCAGCCAATTCTCCTCCAAATAAGTGAACACATAACCACTTGTAGATCTTTTGCAATTCAAATATCTACCATAGTTTATGTTAACAAAGTCATATATTTTCAACATTCTATCTTCTCTAGGTATTCCTTGATAGCAAATTTCATAATATATAGTGCCACTCAAATACTTGAAAACCCTCTTTACTATTGTTTAAAGCTCCTTCCCTATTTTTAATATATAACTTCTAAAAACTCCCACTACATGTGCAACGTTTGGTCTAATACAGACCATTTTATACATCAAATTGCTAATGACACTAGAATATGGAACATGGGACATGCCCTCTCCCTCTCCCTATGTATTGGGACACTCATTTTAATAGAGATTTACACATCTCCCTCTTCCTGTGTATTGGGACACTCATTTGAATATATCTTTACACTAATAGGAATAGGACCTTAACTAGTCTGCTTATTGCATATTAAATGTCCAGAATATTGTCTCAACATATTTCCTTTGATTCAACGAGAGTTTCTTCTCTGTTTGATTTCTTTTAATTCTCATGTCTAAATTAAAATTTCATAATGCAGACATTTTATGTAAAATTTAGAGGACAACTATGTTGGGTATGTATTATTTTATTTGCACGACTACCTTCACACACTATACATTGCTTTGGGCATAGAGGAGGTCATAGTGTGGTTCATAGGGGGCATAAGCTCCCCTATGTGAGGACAGGGAAAATGGATTGGTGGCTTTTGGATGTTATGGTATATACACATTGTATTGTAATGCTATAAAGATGAATATATTGAAAATTATTTTTAGTATTTGTGGTTTGGGTTTCCAATGTAAAATTCCTATGTTAATGTGTGTGTATGTGTGTCATTGCATATTTTATATTTTATTAAGCATCTATTTCAACAATTATTTGTGCATTGTTAAAACCTACATTTGATGGTTTTGGATTTAAGGAAATGGATTTATGGCTAAGGGGTTTGGCTTGGGCTTGTGGTATACTTTGTTATAGTAGGAGATCCACAAAAGCAATTCTAATGGTGAAAGGAAACATTAAGCAATTCAAGGATAGAGATCAAGAAATTCAATGGGTATGGTTTTGAGTTGGGGAAGCTCAAAATGGAATACCTACTAATGAAAAAGATTAGTGAATCGCTATAGATCTAGGTATCAAAACAATGGGGATGTCAACAGAAAATGGACAAGGTTGGATCAAAAGAAGGAGAGCGCAATACAATTCTATCTCTCAAATTAAGTATTAGTAAATGTTTTAGGAGAAGGTATAACAAAGGCTTTGTGGAGAAATTCAGTGATTTGTGTTAGTATAGTTACTTGGTGAACAAATTATTCCTACAGAAAATATATATAACTTGAGGATGAAGGATGGAGACTTAGTGACAGAGCATATGAATGCCTTTAATACTTTGGTAAGTTAGCTATTATCTGTTAATATTAAGGTTTTAGATGAAGATAAGTGTATTAGTTTGTTGTGTAATTTACCAAACTCATGGGATAGTTTTGTTGTTTCCATAGGTATTAATGCAACTACTATAAGTTTCGATGAAATAGTCTCATCCTTGTTATCAAAGGATATGACACAAAAAAGAATTGAAAGTCAGAGTACAAATGCCTTGTTTATAAGAGGACATTTCCATAATAAAATAAAAATAAGTGCTCAAGTGGGAGATGTTGTAACATTATCTAGTTTTGATAAGTTAGCATATTAGTCAAATAATTTTGAAAAAATGTTAAGATAGGATATGGATGCAAAAGAATAAAAAGATAAAATGTTAGGCACATTTGATGTTTTATAGGCATCCATATCAATACAACGTTAGGATTTAGCTTCCCTAAATAAAGAAGGCAAAGGAAAATAAAATGTTAGGGAAGAAAAAGCAAATGAAAGCTTCATTTTATGTTTTTGAAAATGCACAGGTTGCTAGTCTAAATGCGCCTTAATCAAACATCCATTGTGTTTTCATGTGCAGAAGAAATTGAAAGAAGAGTGAAGGTTACTCTAAGGTTTATATGCTTACTTTGGATATTAACACTATCCTAAGTTTTAAAAAGCCCATAACCTAAGTATTAATCCCATATCGCCCCTCCGCCAATCCATTCCTTTCATATCATTTCCCTAAAAGTTCATAACCCCCTTATATTCCATATTTCCCGGTATCACATTAAATATCAATTCCTAACCCCACTAATCCATCTGGTCACATCATATTAATCCTCTTCCATATCACTCGTCATCTTCGCCTATCACCTTTCATCCTATGACCCTCATGCCATTTCGGCCCCCCTTCACAATCCGAGCTTTACCCTCAGGGGGGGGTCAGAAATGGGCGGTATACCAAACCGCACCCACCCCTACGTGGTAGCTGCAACATGTTTAAGATCTTCCATGAACAAAACCACAAACCGCTCATCCCCCTCTGAAAAGCTGAATTCTTTATTCCCGATACTGCTTACTTGACCATTGCACATCCAACATTCCTTTGCTGCCACCTCATCTGTCTGTTAACCCCATCAAATCATATCCATTCCCTCGATAATCAATCCGTTAAGCATTTAATTTCCTTAGCCATTAACTCAACGGACCTGTGTCATCAACGAAAAGCTAAAACTCCTATATAAACCTTCTTCTTTTCTGTTTAGAAGTTACATAATTGTTGTTTTATCAATGCCATTACTTTGATTGTAGGTTGCTCGCTAGATCCCAACACTGTCAACTGCTAGCGACACTACCTGCCCGATCATTGTCAAATTATTCCTTCTGTTCCTGGCCCTAGAACTTTCTATATGTCTGTGAATTGTCTCCTTTCCCAATCAAGTTTTCACTATCAGCCTTAGCCATCATGCCTCCCAAGGACAAAGGACCAGATGAAATTGTTAATCCTCTGATCTATCCTCATGTAGATCTTCATCATATCCCTATGGTTGATAGAGACTACAAGATCCACAAAACACTATGTGAGATCGATCTCTTTGAGATGTACTGCTGGGTCGAAGATACATACATTGACAAATTAGACGATATCCAACTGTGGGAGCCAAACCTACTGCATTACATCTTTCCTCATACCCACAACACTCCTGATTTCATTGGAAAATACCATGCCTCATATCTACCAAGCCAAAGGGCCATAGTCAATCCCAATGGACAAATTCTGTTCACCATAACCCCTCAGGCTATTGATCAAATGATGCAAGTCCCCACAGTCAACAATGCTACCCCATTTTCCTATGAAGCTCTAGTTGAAATATATCAGAAATTAAAGTTTACTAAGAGAGCCCAAACTCTTGAATTATTCTTAACACAAGATGCTGCATTACCAAAGGAAAATCATCCTTACCCCTCATCCATATTCCCTGAGAGAGCCAAGCAGATAATCACTGTCATTTCCTACCTCCTTCACTACTATTCTGACCAAATGGTAGATGAGGCCATTATAGGACTTTTATCCATATTTTCTAATGAAGCTAACCCCTCAATTGTGTTCAATTTCAACCATTTCCATGCAGAGTCTATTCATTAATAGCTGGTCAAGTTTTCTACAGATGAGGTATTCAAATATGCCTATGTCTTAGTCTACATGTTCCTATATTTTCAGGGGAACAACATGAACTTCTCATTGCAAAAGCTGGATGAGAAAGGAAACCAGTAGTTTGTCATTTTCTGGACCACTTTGGTTATGAAAGAGCATAAAGAATCTACTTACAAGAAATTTACTGAGATGTTTGTCCATCCAGCCATAAGCCTCCTAAGCAGCAGAACCGAACCAAGGATTAGTGAAGAAATCAAAAAGGCCTTGCAACTGTCAGAACAGGTACAAATAGGAGACTGGTACTTATATGAGAATTACATAGAGATAAGGATCTTTGGATGTGGGCGGCCACCATAGAAGATGCCAAAGTTCCACCCATTGAGGATTTTTGCCTTAGAATACATCAGGCAGATGATCAACATGGATGAAGTCCATTTTGTTGCTGCAAAGAAAATGTCTCATTTCAAGATAAAAACGCAGGTTGGTCCATTCATTTGCAACAATAGGGCAACAGGTCAAGACACGGACAAACTACTCAGGGAAATGTAGTTTAATCTTAGTTTTACCTGGTCTTATGATCCATTAGGGATAATTTTCAGAATAAGGGTAGAAACCAAGTCTACTCCTTATTTTCACACACCTAGGCCAGAGATAGAAAAATATAAGAATCACCCAAAATGGGCTGAAAACACATTACAGGAGGCAGAAGAACAACATGTCTCCTCATCAACAGTGCAGATGCCTACAATGGAAGAAAATATAGCCAATAGGAGTAGAGAGGAAGAGTCTCCTTCAGGGATTGATATCTTTAGTGAGGGATTTAAAATCGTGTATAGAAAGAAGGCTAAGCTTAGCTCCAAACTAAATATTAGCAAAGAGTCAGAGCAACAAACTCTCATCACCATTGATGAGCCTCTTGTATCTTCATTAGTAGGTGATCAATATACACAGTCTACTACCACTTCCATGACCTCACAAGAGCAACAACAGATTATGCACACATGTACATTTACTTCAAGCGAGCCAAAGAAGAGCATCATGGATGTCTTCAAGGAAATAAACGTCATAAATAAAGCCTTGAAGATAAACATGTACAACCAATTTTGGAAACAAACCTCTGGTGCCCAAAGCAGGATACTCTTAGCCTTTGACTCAGAGAAGGGGAAAATGCAGATGGCATTCATTCAGGCACAAGTTCCTTAGCCCAAAGGAGCATCAGATTATAAGAATACATCTTTTGAGTTTGATATCAAGGACATACATCCCATTGACCAAATGGAGATGCATAAAAATACTGGAGAAATGATCTTCTCTACTATAACTAGCACAACTATGACCTTGTCCAAGCTGCTGGTAACACTAGCAAATGTCCAATCACAACTAAAGATGGAGAAAGTTTAAGCTCTTGCCAAAGATACCAAGATTAAAAATTTGGAAGATTTGGTAATTAAACTTGGTTATGATCATGCAAACATCAATGCTGCAAAAGAGCTGATCAAAAAGAAGAATTTAGATATAACAACACTAAGGAAACAATTGAAACTCCGAGCTACTAAATATCCTCTAGCCAAGAATATTGTAGAGACAGAAACTGCGAACGCATACATGATGAAACTCATCATAGAACAGACTACTTAGCTAAAACAGATGGAGACAAAGATGGAGAAATTAATCAAAGAAAAGGAGAAGGCTGCTAAACGGACTGGTCCTTTAGAAGCACTTCCTATCATAGTCATTCCAACTGCAATATCAACTACCACCACTACAGGAGAGGCTGCAGACCAGTTAGCTAGTGCAGTTCAAAATATGTCCCTGTAGACTAAAAATATTGAGGAACTACAAGATCAAGTGAAACTGCTAGAGGATCATCAAAAGAAGTGTGAAATTTTTCATGCAGCAAAGCTTCAGAGAGCTCAGAATCAATTTGAGGCATGGAAGAAGTCAGCCATTGAGTCTTCCATTGGCTACTCTCTTGGTAGTGTGAAAGAAATTATCTGGAACAACATCATAGAGGATATTGATGAAATATGGCCATGTATTCAGATCATTTTTTAGCAAAATGAGTTAATGGAAAAGGCAAACTAGACAATTGCCAATATAAATGCTCAACTAGGAGAGATGCCTTCCACAACCAACAACACAATAAGGTTCTCAATTCTAGGAATAGGTATAAACTGGGTGATCTAGGAGTCAATGACAGGACTAAAACCATTCTGGAGGTAAATAAAGTCGTGACTAAAAAGAAACAGTTAGTACAGTTAAGTGAGAAGTGTCACACTCTGGAAATTGCAGTTAACTATTTTTTCACAAGAATTGATGCCTTGAACAAGAAGGATCTTCCTTCATTGTTTTTCATCAATGATAAGCTAATGACTAGGGAGGATTACTTGAAGAAGCTATAGGACATTTCCAAGGACACAACCAATTCCTCCAACATCAAAGGTTCTATGACAAGCAGGGCTTTCTATGAGGCCATCAGTAACATATGTTTTATTCAGAATGATATAAAACATATTTTTACTGTAAAACCAACTTTTTCCAAGTATACTGAGGTAGATGAGATCTACCATAGAGTAACTAAAATATCAATTCCAAATGAAGAACAATGGGAAAATTTGTGCGAATATCAAGATTAGAGGACATATCAACTTGGTCTGCGCAATACCAGAATAATGGCCACTTAACAATAATTTTCCATCAAAACAGGGCCAGATGTTCAAATTCATTCTTTTGGACCGAATTGCTTCTGTTTATGTTAAATTTTAAGTAATAATAGCATGCCTCATCACTCAACCATTGATTGTAATATTTTGTATTTTGTTTAAATACTTTATTCTATAGAAGTATGCAGGGTTTCACCCTTGAGCTAGTTACCAGACAGATTTGTACTAAGATGGAGCATTGTTGATTGAACACAAGATTCTGGATTTACTTCATATGTCTTGTCTCCTTGTGAGTTATTTTCTTATGTTTTTCATTATGTATTCCTCATATAATTTATTTCATTTACAGTCATTCGATTGAAAATTTAACTGAATTTTAGTTTTATTTTGAATCCACTGTGAAGTTGTAGTTTAATTAAGAGATTAATATACAAGACTGTCTGTTCTTGTAAATTACTCTTTGGATTTAAATTGCACAAGATTTATGAAATGACTTGATTATATTTTGTTAATTAGGAAAACAAATTTTTCTCGATTTTTGCTTGTAAATGGTGAAATACTCTAACTGAATATTAAATCATTTATATTTCTCTATATTATTCTTATCCATCACATTAAAAATCAAAATAACCATATGTATTTAAAGAACAACCTTTTGTTTTATTAAAGATCTTTCTAAGTTTAAAGGACCTGTTAAAAAGCAGTTCACTGGTCATCCAACCATTAAAATCAAACAAAATATTTTAGATGCTTTGGCATAGCCAATTGACCTCAGGTTATCTCAAAAGACAACTTCAGATTGGTGTCATTTCCGGGGAGCGAAGTACTGAAAGTTAAATTTTCCCTGGGGCAATGATTTTCCCTTTCCTTTAAGGTGAATAAAGGATTAGGTCATATGTCAAAATCTTTCACTTGGTGATTCCATTGGTCCAAGATAACTCCCTATAAGCATACAAGATCACATTCTAATTCTGAGATTGTTAACCCTTTGCCAGACCCAGAAAGACTCATTAGGGGAGCCTCTTCAAGGGGAAGACGTATAACACCTTCTTCTTCTTGAGCTTTACACCCTGAAGACATTCCATCTGTATATCCATTCTCATCTATACCAACTCACCTTGACTGGCATGAACTACCTCCTAGGGTCTCTGATCTTATCTCTAGAGGAGTAGACCTTCCATCAAAATTTTCGATACAGTCGCTTGAAACATATGAAGTCCCATCCATTTCTATCAAATCACCTTCATCTGAGGAAGAATTAGATTTACATTTACCTAAATTCAAACCTCAAGATTTCATTAATCCAACTCCTTATTCTTTTCCATCATCCTCAACTAATTTTGAAGAGACATTTTCTGTCTACTCAAATCCTTTATTTGAAAATAAGGAAGAATTCCTACCAGGAGTTCAAAAATTGGTTATTAAAACCCCTTTCAAACCCTTAAAGAGGTCTCCTCCCTCTCCTCCACACATTAATACACCTATTGACTCATCTTCACCTCCTTCATCTTCATCATCTTCCTCTTCCTCATCAACATCCACTCATACACCCCATACTCCTCCTGCTGTCATGGCTTTTCGACCCATTTTTCAAGCTAGGCATGCTACCCTAGTTCTCCCTGCAAACTTGGAAAATTTTCCTGATGGATACTTAAAGCATTTTCCAAGATTTAATGGAGAAACAGGACCCTCAGCAGAAGATCATGTGTCAGCCTTCCTAGGTTTTCTTGACAATATGAACATTAAAGAGGAAAACGTTTATATGAGATTATTTGTAGTCCCTAGAAGGAAATGTTAGGATCTGGTTTAGGCAGCTCAGAGATGACTCTATCAGAACTTGGAATGAATGAACTCATAACCATCTTCAAAAATCAATGGGGGGTAAAGAAATATCATGTTTTATTCCTTATTGAATTTTAGGAATTGAAGAGAAACCCAGGAGTACCAGTTGTTGAATTCATTAAAAGATTCAACAAGCTCTATCATAAAATGCCTGCTGATTGTAGACCACCGATGGCAGCTGCAAAGGTCAGATTCTCTAAAGCATTTGATGATGACTTTGCAGTCATGTTGAGAGAAAGAGTTTCTAATACCTTAGAAGAAATGCAGACAAATTCTATAGAGGTAGAAGCCAATAGGTCAGCTTCTGGTAAACTTAAGGCTAAACCAGAAAAAGTAGAAAGAAAACTGAAATCTAAGATAGGTGATTCATCCTCCTCCAAATCTAAATTAGAAGATCAGAAAATTGATGAAATTACATCTTTGCTTAGGAACCTTTCTAACATAATTTCTAAAATTGAAACTAAGCCTAGAGCTCCTCAACAAACTGTTGTTAGACCTCAAGCTCAAACTCAATTAAGAAGAGCTCCTCAAATGAAAATTCTTCAGAGACCAGGTTCTGACCAAAACATTCAACCACCCTTTCTTAGTGATGATCAACAATCACAAGATACAGGTTCTTTAATTACTGAAGATATCAATAATATTGATTCTTTAGCAATAAAAATGGCCATATTTCCTTCATTTTCATCTCAGTCTTTCAAACTAGAAGTAGGAGATACTCTAATTTCCAGATACCAAGCATTCTCTGAATTTTTAATTACAGAATTGAATAAGAGGTATGATCTAAGACCTAGATCAGGTCTTGGTAGACCTCCAAAATCCACCACCATAATCGAACCTGCAATGAAAACCATTCAAACACAAACTCCAACCCCTCAAATTACAAAGTCATCCACTAAAACTCTTCCATTTGATAAGACTGTTTTGACTACTTTTAATATTGAAAAGGAATTGGAAAGGGTTAAGTTTCCTATACATTTAGCTAAACTTTCCAAAAATCCTGGTTACAAAAATCAAGTGTCTAAATGGATACAGTCTTCTAGTGTAGATGCTGAGGAAGATGTTATTAGTCTACAAGATGAAAAAACCTCAGTTGTATTTGGCCCTAGTTCGGATATGATCGATGAAATTGTTCCACCATTTTATGTAACATTAAAAGCTCATGATTTTCTTTTGTATAACTGTATCCTGGATTTTGGAGCCTCTCATAACCTTATGCCAAAGGTAATAATGGACCAAATTCAATTACAAGTCACCCATAACTATCATGACCTTTACACCTTTGACTCAAAGAAAGTACCATGCCTAGGATTGATGAAAGACCTAGTTGTGACCTTAGCTCAAATACCTGTCAAAATTATATTTCTAGACATACTGATATTCCTACCAAATTTGGCATGCTTCTATCTAGATCAAGCTATGATAAACTTGGAGGGCCACTTTAGATGGACATGTCTTTTGCTACTATCCTAGTCTATGGAGGTGAACACTTAAGGTTATATAGGGAAGTTCGTTTCCTTCATATTGTTTGTAGGTATGATCAAGTAAAGAACCACCCTATCTATGCAGTAGATCAGGATTTTGGTTGTTTTCAATTGTCTTCACAAAATGCATCAAAAACTCAACTCTTCATTGAAAATATCATTTCCCAATCTAAAATTGTAGAATCATACATATGGAAACTTTATTTTGATGGCTCTTGCTCAAAGGAAGGAGAAGGAGCAGGAATTGTTCTTATATCACCAAATAAAGAAAACATAACTCATTCATGTAAACTTGAATTTGAAGTAACTAATGATGTGGCTGAGTATGAGGCTTTTCTTCTTGGTCTTGAGTCTAAAAGTCCAAAACTTGAGTGTCTTTTCTGAATTTGAGCTTATAGTAAACCAAGTTAGAAATTTATGTCAAACTAAACACCCAAGGCTTAGATCCTACAGAAATGAAGTGTAGGACACAATTGATAATTTCTTCGATGGTTTTAAAATAACTATTATTCCCAGAGATGAAAAAATGCATGCTGATTCACTAGATGTCTCAGCAAGCTCCTTCAAAATCCCTGAGCCAGTATTGTTAGAATTTCAAATCCAAGTCAAGTATTGGCCATCAATTCCAGATAACCTTAAACATTGGTATATTTTTGAAGATGATGAAAAATTAAAATCTTTTCTTCAAGTCATTCATGAATTTTCAAATATGCAAATTGAAGAAGATCAAAAAGTTATCCAAGAATTAATTCAACTGAATCCAGAAACATAATTCAGTCCTAAAATTCTTGATCATGATATCATAAAATTATCTAATAATTTTATCCCTAAAGGATTAGTCCCATTGGAAAAACTCTTTGATAATAATGATGTTTCTAAAAATCCTTTGTTTCACTCACCAGAAGAGGAAATCGAAGAATGTAATATTGGGTCTTTGGATGATGCGAGAAATGTTAACTTGTCTTCAACTTTACCTTCAGATGTTAAAGTCAAATACACGAATCTTCTTAAGAACTATAAATATTTTTTTTCTTGGTATTAGAATGAATTGAAAACTTATGACACATCTTTGATTGAGCATAAGATTCCTTTGAAACCAGAAGCAAAACCCTTTCAGCAAAAGTTAAGAAGAATTAATCCCATACTATTGCCAACCATTGAAAAGGAACTTAAAAAGCTGCTTGATGCTCACATCATAGTGCCTTTAAGGTATTCTAATTGGGTAGCCAACTTAGTTCCTGTTAGGAAGAAGAATGATGAAATTAGGCTATGTGTAGATTCCCGAAACCTGAACAAATCATCCTTAAAAGTTAACTATCCATTGCCTAAAATGGACCATCTACTTCAAAAAGTTTCAGGTGCCAATAGGATCTCTATGTTAGATGGATTTTCTGGTTATAATAAGATCATGGTTAGTGAAGCTGATCAAGATAAAACTGCTTTCACCACACCGTGGGGTGCATTTATGTATGCGAGAATGCCATTCGGGTTAACCAATGTTGGAGCCACTTTCCAAAGAGCCATGGATTTTGCATTTGTAGGTAAAACGTTTGAATTTACTGTCATTTATTTAGATGATTTAACTATTTTATCCGATTCTAATGAAATTCATTTAAAACAATTGGAGCAAGGTTTTTGATAGGTGCAGGAAATTTGGCATATCAATCAATTTGAAGAAATCTTTGTTTGCTGTGAAGAAAGGGAAATTATTAGGGCATATTATCTCCAAGGAGGGAGTTATAATTGACCCAAAGAGAGTTTCAGCTATTCAGACCCTATCTCTACCAAGGAATAAGAAAGAGATTCAAACCTTCCTTGGAAAGATCAATTTTCTTAGAAGGTTTATCCCAAATTATGCTGAGATAGTTAAAGATATAACAGATATGCTTAAGAAAAATAAAAAAGTGAAATGGACAGTCCCTGCTAGGTATGATTTTGACCAGATAAAAAAGGCTATATCTGAAGCCCCTACATTAAATAACCTTGACCATTCTTCACCGTTCAACATATTTTCTTTTGCATCCGAAACAACCTTGGCTGCTATACTTTTACAGAAGAATACAAATGGTGATGACCAGCACATAGCCTTCCTTTCAAAAGTAATGAGAGATGCTGAACTCAGGTATGATATTATTGAAAAACAAGATTATGCATTAATTCAAGCCCTCAAAGCCTTTAGAACCTATGTCCTGCATTCACACATCATAACTTATGTCCCTAATCATGCTCTTAAAACTATCTTGACTCAACCTGACACTGATGGGAGAAAAGGGAGATGGATTGCTAAAATCCTTGAATTTGACCTTGAAATGAAAACCAAAAAGCTAGTAAAAGGCTAAGGCTTGTCTAAATTTTTATTTGAATCCAATTGCAAAGTATTGGGGATAAATTTGGTTTCTGAAATGTCATCAGGGGAGAATCCACAAGAACCTTCCTCAGGGGAGAATCCACAAGAACCTCCTCCTCTTAGAGAAGGGGACAATCCACAAGAACCTCTTCATTCAGATCAAGCCATCCTTGTTTGTATATATCACAAATATCTACTTTCTGATTGGTATTATGATATTGTGTAGTTTCTTAGAAATTTTCAATGTGCAACTGAGCTAAATTTGAAACAGTGCAAAGCCCTCAAGCTTAAAGCAGTGAAATACTGCATTATTAATGCTAATCTATACGGGAAATACCCTCTTAATATCCTTCTTCTTTACTTAATTGAAAATGAAACAAAAGTTATTATATATTAGCTCCATGTAGGGTTTTGTGGTGGACACTATGCCTGGAGAGCAACAACCTACAAAAATCTAAAAGCAGGTTTCTATTAGCCAACACTTTTCAAAGAAGGTGGAGCAAGAGTAAGAAGTTGCAAAGAATGTCAATTGTTTGTAGGAAAACAGAAACTGTCAGCACTTCCCTTGGTTCCAGTATCAGTCGATGCTCCTTTTCTTCAATGTGGATTAGACTTTATAGGAGAAATCACATTCAAGCAATAAACATAGATGAATTTTAACTGCCACAGACTATTTTACCTAGTGGGTAGAAGCCATACTGGTAGATAATGCCACTGATACTGTTGTAATTAAATTTCTTGAAGAAAACATCCTGCCAAGATTTGGATGTCTTCAACAGATTGTTACAGATAATGCAACAACTTTCAGCAGTGTTAAGATGATTGAATTCTGTCAAAAGCATTCAATCCTTTTACATCATTCTACACCATACTATCCACAGGGTATTGGGATAACAAAGTCTTCCAACAAGAGCTTAGTCAAGGTCATTAAGAAGACTCTTGAAGACCATAAAAATGGTTGGGACAACCATCTTATTCATGCCATTTGGGTAAACAGGGTTTCTCCTAAAATATCAATAGGAAAGTCTCCTTTCCAATTAGTTTATGGCAAGGAAGCAATTTTTCCTACTCATTTAGCTTTGCCTGTTATGAGGTTCCTCCAAGAATATTATGAAGAAAAAGATGATTTATCAAGAAGGATTAATCAAATAATTGTGTTGAATGAAGACAGGGATGAAACTCAGTACAAACTAAGGAAATACTAGAACAATATGAAAGAGATTTTTGACAGAAAGGCTAGAGAGTGAAATTTCAAGAAAGTGACCTAGTGCTCAGGTGGGATACAAGGAGAGAAGACAAAGGCAAGCATGCAAAATTTGGCAACATATGGTTTGGTCCATTTAGCATTGCAATAGTCAAAGGGAACAATAAATTTATTCTACAAAATCTAGAAGGAGAGTATTCCTTATTGCCAGTCAATGGGAGATACCTGAAACATTACATTCAATTGTTTCTTCATTAATTCCATTCATCATGTGTAAATATTCAGAGAGTTTATTTATTTTTGAAAATTGCAAGTGAGTATTTGTTTCAGCAAAGACCCCATAGCCCAAGGTGAAGGCACATGGATTTTCTTGTTCTTTTCATCCCACAGGGGGAAGTAGTCCCTAGCTGGAGCCGACGTTGTAACATTATCTAGTTTTGATAAGTTAGCATATTAGTCAAATAATTTTGAAAAAATGTTAAGATAGGATATGGATAGAAAAGTATAAAAATTTAAAATGTTAGGAAAATTTGATGTTTTATAGGATCCATTTCAATAAAATGTTAGGATTTAGCTGCCCTAAATAAAGAATGCAAAGGAAAATAAAATGTTAGGGAAGTAAAAGAAAAGAAAAGCTTCATTTTATGTTTTCGAAAATGCATAGGCTGCTAGTCTAAATGCACCATAATCAAACATCCATTGTATTTGCATGTGCAGAAGAAATTGAAAGAAGGGTGAAGGTTACTCTAAGATTTATATGCTTACTTTGGATATTAACACTATCCTAAGTTTTAAAAAACCCATAACCTAAGTAATAATCCCTTATCGCCCTTCTGCCAATCCATTCCCTTCATATCATTTCCCTAAAATTTCATAACCCCCTTATATTCCATATTTCCTGACATCACATTAAATATCGATTCCCGACCCCACCAATCCATCCCAGCCCATCACATCATTTTAA
>APFE031680721.1:40861-53482 GCA_000404065.3 Pinus taeda
AAATTTTCAAATTTTCAAATTCAAATTTTAAGAATATGTCAAGTCAACTCTAGTGTTTTTTTTTTTTTTTTTTGAAGTTGGCTCATAATTTAAGGGATAGTTAGCCCTTCCAAAAGCCCCTTCATCAAGTATAAATATAGTACTAATATCTCTCCAAATGCATCCTCTTTTCTGATCTTAAGAGGCTTTGTATTGTCACGTAAATCAAGAGTATTAGCCGAATTATCTAAGAGCCCCTAAGCTTAAGGATCGATTTGTTATTATGCTTCTTCTTTGTTGAAGAAAGCATGTACTTAATGCATATTTTTTGCATTCTTTTTGTGACTCCAAAAATGTTGTATAGTTACACAAAACTAAAGGAGGTGGCCAACTCTTAACGTCAATTTTGGGCAATCAATGTCTATCTTTATGCGTTGTTTATTTACTAAAGTGTTGATCAACTTTTGAGTCCATTCAACCCTTTTTGAGTTAGAGTTGAATTAGGTTTCTGTGGCATAAAACTTTTACCTCCTTTATGGCCACTATTCTGAAACCAAGACACAGATTATAAGGTATATTCACACTGTGATTCATTTGCCTAATCCAAGGTCCGTTTTGATAATTTTTTGCTAAATTCATGACGAGTTCTTGGTTGCATTCTTGAGGTATTCCTCAGCTTGTCTGAGGCTCATAATAGAATTGTCCTGAGCTCTATTACATGACATATATCTATTCCAGAGTTGACCCTGTTGAGGTCTATTTAGAGGCTTATCTCTATGTATTTTCGACCTTGATCAGGGACTTATAAATGAAAATTTTGGGTTATAATTTAATGGCTCATTCACACTCTTGTGAGTTACTTTTGTGGCTGAAATTGTTGGAAATATATTAAGGCATCCTTCTAAGGGCATATCCATGTTACAATGAACTTTGTTGGCTAAAATTTTGTGGTATTAATTGGATACTATTCTCTACTTAGGGTTTGATATTGTAGGAACATTTATGGATATAATAAGCCCTAATTTGAGCTCCTTCATGATGAAAACATTGGTTGGTGAATCTGAGTTTAATTTGAGATTGAATGAAGATTTTCATTTTCTTCCTCAGGCATGATGGGAGCTTAAATGTCATACCTTCTGAGGAGTCTCTTCATTGGTTTTTCTTTGGCTAATTTTGCATGGTGTTAATACTTTCCATGGATACCTGAGATTGTTTTTGAAGCTACCATTGAATGTTTCTCTCGGTCCCTTAACAAGACTAAATCTGAGGCATATCGATGATACATCAACCCTTATTTCAACTATGACATCTAAGGTATGTAGCAGACCTATTTTGTTCAAGGTTTGATATGATCAATTAGAGGATAGTTTGAAAGGATAAAATAAATATGGTTAAGTTTTGATCTATTTTCAAAGGATGTATAAGGTTCTTTCTTGACTAAGTCTCAAGAGTAGATTAGGAGCAATGTGTTGACTGGATCATTTTAAGGAAAGGTAGAGGTGTGCTCACATTTGACAAAAGGAAGCTTCGATTAAAGGAAGGGAAACTTCAGGTGTAGAACCCTTAGCAGAGTATGAAGTAGATCAGTGAGCTCTTTAGGCTTATTCATGGCAGTTTGCGGCACAAGAAAACTTTAAATCTCTTGAGGGAAACATCAGGTACAACAGTGGTAGACCTGAGGCATTACCAGGTGAAAATTGTTTATATTTGTATTCACTTGATCTATTGAAAGCTATAGACACCAAGCGTGCCACTTGTAGCCTTTGGCAGAGGATCAAGAATGCAGTGATTTGATAAGTTTTTGATATATCAAGCTAACATTGAGATTGGTAATACAATTTGAGGCTTATAAATATGTGCTTTGAAGAGATAAATCTAGTAGTACTTGTAGACATTACATTAACTATGGTGTTTTAGCATGAATGCATTGGACTAAAACAAAAGTGTGTGAATTGCTAACTGAGTTTATAAGGAATATATGTATTTCCAATGCTACTATAATATGTTTATTGGTTGTCATCAAACAGAGCTTGTATGAGGACTTGTATGTATTACCATGAGTTTTATTTGATTACGTGTCGGAAGTTTGTCAGTGTTTGTTCCAGAGGTGTGTACTTGCTACTGCTAAAGGTTGATAGTGGTTCAACATGTGTGAAGGAATATTTGTTAATTCAATGGGATATTTGTAGTAGAGTGATATGGTAGGAGAAAATTAGCATGTATCAAGGGTTTGTTGAGTAGTTCTAATGTTTCACAGTATTGTAGAGATCATATTGGTTGCTTACTATCATTGATTATTGATGTAAGTTGCTAGGGTTTTCTATTGATGTACATATTAAGCAAAATCATATGTGATTAAGAAGAGATTGTATTGCAGTTTTTTTTGTATTGTATTTAAGCTCAGGTGGATATGGTCTTAAAATTATGAAACATGGTTTGTTGTGGTGAATTGAAGGTTGGAGCTTTCAGGGAAAGTGGTAGCTTGCAGAGTAGGGTGGTAGGGTGGTGTAAGGTAGGAGATTAGAGTCTCCTTCATGTTGGAGCTTGAGAACACTTCAAGGTGGAAGGGTGGTGTTAGGGAAGGTTGGAGCTTGCATAGGGTGTTGGAGTATCCTCCCAGTTAGAGTTGGTCAAATAGGGCGTTGTAGTTTCCTTCCAGTTGGAGATGGTAAAACATGAAGTTGGTAAACTCGGGCGTTGGATCATCCTTCTAGTTGGAGATGGTAAACCAGAGCGTTGGAGTTTACTTCTAGTTGGAGCTCGTAAATCAGGGTGTTGGAGCATCCTTTCAATTGGGTCTGATAAAGCCTAGAAGTTGGAGCTTCCCATTTATGTAATCTTTAAATGACCTATATTAAGAAGCATTCAATGGATTTTTTTCGCAGAAGGTTGTCCACCTAAAATTTTTGTGTCTACTATCTTTGATATTATGTGTAATTGAATAGTGTTGTTGATTTATTTTTTGATTTGATGCAAATTTGATTCAAATAAAGTAGATTCTTAGGTCAAAAAATATGATGACGATGAAGAAGAAGAAGTAGTAGTTGTCATGGAGGGAGAATTTATTAGCACCTTATGTGATCTTAATAAAGCAAGGAAGTGAAATAAGATAATCAAAGAAGAAGTTTCCCTTCTAAGACTTCAAATGGAGGAAGTAGAAATGAAAGAGAAAAACTTGACAAGTCAATTATAAGAATCTATTTAGAAGTATGATTCATAATTTACTCAAAAGAAAAAGGACCTTAATGCATATATGAATAGAAGAAGGAGAAACTGCAAGATGTCGAAAGGAAAAATCATGTCATTAATGAGCCTGGATCAGGAAATTTCTCAATTGAAGATGAAGGCCCAGTAAGTGTGTGAAGCTCCATGTAATGAAGGCATAATCTCGAAGCCCCCATAGAGCAAGGTGGAAGACAAATATAAAATAAAAATCGTTGGAAGGCCAAATCGAAATGAAGGACTAAAGAATATTGAAAGTGATGAGGTAATTGAAAATAAGGAAAAACAAATAATTGAACCTCTTCCAACAAAGAATGTATTCAGGAGAACATCAAAGAAAGATACATCATCCAAGTATCCCAATATGTTTTATGGTTATTGTTTTTCATGTACTAACTTTGGGCATAAGGCTAGGGATTATAGAGCTGATAGTAGAAATGATTATCAAGGTCATTATCAAAAACTTAGAAGAAAGTTTGTAGGAAACCAAGATAGACATATAAATGGCTGCATCAAAATAAATTATATGTTAGTTGGTCAGTGATTTAGGTATCATGTACAATGCTTCAAATTCCATGAATATGGACAAATAGCTTGTGATTGCATATACATGATGAAATATTCTATGAAGGAGAAATATAATATAATATACAACAAGATTTGGAGAAGAAATCAAAAGCAAGTAGATCAAGAAAATGAAAAAATATCAGAAGTCATGCTGTTAGGATTTGTGAAGGTTCAAGGTCATCATGAATCTACAATAGAAGGTTTCAAGGTTTAGGATGAACCAGATGCATAGATGGATCATACATTATTCTAAAGAATCCAATTTGATGACTCCTTGTCCTATGAATGTTAAAGAGGGGATGTCCAAATAGTTATGGTTGAATATCTATCATTCAAATGATAGATGTGAAGAGTTCATCAGAGAAGTAGTCAATATCATTGGTTGATTAGTCAACATTGTATTCATTGGAGCAACATGTTTGGAAAGAAAAGTCATGGAAAAAATTGTAGAAGTACTTGTAGTAATATATATGGAATCAATTGTGGCAAGCCATGTGAGGCATATAAAGTTAGGGAGAGAGAAACATCAGAAAAATATATATTTTAGGGGGAGTCACCCTTTTCCATTGATGTCAAAGTGGGAAAAAAAATCAGGAGAGGAAGATCAAAGGCATGGAGTCAGAGGAAGCAACATTCGCATGGGAGGTATGTGTCCTGCCATCAATGAAAAAAAGGGATATTATTGAATGGTGTGTCATTTATGCCAATGTTTGTCCTTGAATTATCTTAATATTCATCTAGTTTTCATTGATTATAAGCTCCAAATGACAAGAAGCCTTGGAAGAGTGGAAGGGAAACCCAAGATGTCCTACACTTATTAAGGAAAATTAATGTAAAGGATAATAATTTTTATCCCAGGACCATCATAATTGTTTCTCCTCACCATGTCAATTCTAATGGTTTGTGGCATGCCTCATAACCCCTCATAGTTGAGGAGATATGACTTGTCAAAATTGGAGCCCCAAATGTGTGGTTATCGTCTCCAAATTGAAATGCTATTAGTAGCTTGTTGATTGGCTTATTAAGTGGCATTTATTTATGAAGAAAGTTTCTAATTATAAAATGCTTGGAAATTAAGTCAACCATAATGGTTGTAAGCTTTGAATCCAAATCTTCAAATTGAAAATTAAAATTTTAAGAATATGTAAAATTGGATTAGAATTTTAAGGGATAGTTTCCCCCTCCAAAATCCCCTTCATCAAGTATAAATATAATACTCAGATCTCTCCAAATGCATCATTTCTTCTAATATTAAGAGACCTTGTATTGTCACATAAATCAAAAGTATTAGGCCAAATTATCCGAGGCACTCTTAGCTTAAAGGTTGATATGTTATTATGCTTCTTCTTTTTTGAATAAAGGCATGAATGCGTCTTTTTTGTGACTCCTGTGGCCCTGTATAGTCAAGTATAATTGAGGGAGGTCGCCAAGTATTGAAGTTAGATTTGGGTAATGAATGCCTATCTTTATGTGTTGGTTCTTTGCTGAAGTGTTAAGCAACTTCTGAGGCCATTCAGCCTTTTCAGAGGCAGAGTTGAATCAATTTTTGTGGCATAATACTTTTGCCTCCTCTATTTCCGCTATTATGAAACAAGGATATAGATTTTAAGGTATCTTCGCACTGTGATTTGTTGGCCTAATCTGATGTCTATTTTGATGGTATCTAGATATATTTATGATGAGTTATTCATAGTATAATTGAGGTATTCCTTGACTTGTATGAGGCTCAAAATAACATTTCCCTGAGCTCTATTCTATGACATATATGTATGTCAAATTGGACCCTTTTGAGGTCTATTCAAAGGCTTATTTGTATGTTTTTTCGACCTTGATCAGGGACTTATAAACACAAATTTTTGGTTACACTTTGATGGCTCATTCACATTGTTGTGAGTACCTTTTATGGCTAAACTCTTTGGAAATCTATTAGGGCATATTTCTAAGGGAAGATCTGTGTTAACAATGAACCTTTGTGGGATTAACCTGTGGTTGTTCATTAGATACTATTCTATGCTTAGGGTCAGATACTGTAACAACATTTATGGAGGGACTGAGCCTTAATATGAGCTCGTTCATGATGCAAACATTTATTGGTGAATATAGTTTTAATTTGAGGTTGACTGAAGCTTTTCATTATCTTCCTGAGGCATGATGCAAGCTTAAATTTCATACCTTCTAAGGAGTCCCTTCACTAGTTTTTACTTGGCTCATTGTGCATGGTTTTAAGAATTTCTGTGGATGACCTGGGATCATTTTTGAAGCTGCCATTGAAGGATGATCTTGGTCCCTTGAAAAGACTAAATCTAAGGAATAATGATAATACATCAACCCTTCTTCCAGCTATGTCATCCAAGGTATGTAGCAAACATAGTTTGTTGAAGGTTTGATATGATCAATTAGAGGATAGTTTGAAAGGATAAAATCAATATGATTAGTCTCAAGAGCAGAATGAAGAGCAGTGTGTTTACTGGATCATTTTAAGGAAAGGTAGAGGTGTTCTCATATTTGACAAAAGTAATATCATATTAAAGGAAGGCCATCTTCGAGTGTAGAAATCTTAACAAAATATGAAGTAGATAAATTTCGTCTTCAAGCCTATTCATGGTAATTTGTGGCACAAATAGAATTGAGATATCCTGAGGGAAAATTAAACCACAACAATGGTAGACTTGAGGCATTATTAGGTGAAAATTGTTCATATTTGTATTCAGTTTATGCATTGAAATTTATCGACACTGAGTGGGTCACCTGTAGCGTTTTGCAGAGGATCACAAATGCAGTGATTCGAAAGTTGATATATCAAGCTAACATTGAGATTGGAAATACAATTTGAGGTCCATAAATCTGTGCTTTGAAGTGTTAAATTTGGTAGCACTTGTGACTATTACATTAATTGGGGTGTTTTAGCATGAATGCATTGGACTAAAGAAAAAGTGTGTGCATTTCTAACAGAGTTCACAAGGAATATATGTATTTCTAGTGCTACAATAATATGTTGATTGGTTGTCATTAGACAGAGCTTATATGAGGGCTTGTATGTATTACCATGAGTTTTATTTGAATACACGTCAGAATTTTGTCATGGTTTGTTCTAGAGTTGTGTACTTGTTATTGCTAAAGTTTGATAGTGGTATGACACACGTGAGGGAAAATTTGTTAAGTTAGTGACATATTTGTAGTGTGATATGGTATTAGCAGATTAGCATGTATCAAGGGTTTGTTGAGTAGTGCTAAGGTTTCACAGTATTGCAGAGATTAGATTGGTTAATGATTGTAATTGAGTATTGATTTAAGTTGTTATGGTTTACTATTGATGTACATATTCAACAAAAGTAGATGTGATTGAGAAAAAATCATATTGTAATTTGTTTTTTGTATTGTATTTAAGCTCAAGTGGATCCAATTTTAAAATTATGAAATATGGTTTTCTATGGTGAATTGAAGGTTGGATCTTTCAGAGAAAGTGGTAACTTGCAGAGCAAGGTGGCCAGGTGGTGTATGGTAGGAGATTATAGTCTCCTTTAAGTTGGAGCCTAAGAACACTTCATGGTGGTAGGGTGGTACTAGGGCAGGTTGGATCCCGTGTAGGGTGTTGGAGTATCCTTCTAGTTGGAGCTGGTAAACTAAGGAGTTTGAGCATCCGTCTAGTTGTAGCTAGTGAACTAGGGCATTGGACCTGGTAAAATGAGGCATTAGATCATTTTTCTAGTTAGAGATGGTAAATTAGGGTATTGGAGCATTCTTTCAGTTGGAGCTGATAAATCTTAGAAATTGGAGCTTCTTATTGATGTAATTTTTAAAAGAGTTATATTAAGAAGCATTAGGTGGTTTTTCTCTTGGAAGGGTTTCCACCTAAAAATATCATGTTTATTATATTTGATATTGTGCATTATTGAATGATGGTGTTGATTTTCTTTTGATATGATGTAAATGTTATTTAGTGATTTGAAGATTAAAAAAATAACTAATTGAAGTGAAATATTGGTTCACCCCCTCTTAGTATTTCCAACAACCTTGGACAAGAATGAGGCTTAGGATCTAGAGGAGTTGCTAGTTGGAAGAAATCCCATTGGCAGAAAATGGGAATATAAGAAAAAATTTAATGCATAATGAAGAGTGGAGAAATAGAAAGCTTGATTAGTAGCAAAAGTATAATATCCCCATCATTCATAATGTAGTTTATTATTATTTATTTAGGTTGGTGAGCCATAGTAATATTATGAGGTCAAAGTTCCCATTTACAGAAGTTAAATATAGTGTGGGGCTAGCATGCCCAGATACTCATAAGTCTGTAAAGGCTATGGGGCCTTAGAGCCTGAAATATAATTAATGTAATAAAATATTATAAAAATAATAAAATAAGGCTTGTTGTGGATCCCTCCATGAAAAGAGTATGGGGGGTGCAACTCCAAAGAAAAAGGAAACAATTATCTTCTTTCAGTGAAAAGTACATCTAGGGCCCACATGGCCCTAGTGAGTGCCACTTGGCCAGTTAGGGCCATGCAGTTATAAAATGACTATTATTGATTCAATTATTCATCTTCCAGGGACGGATAGAGGGGGAATTGGTGAGTGAGTCCTAGGTTTGGACTCTGGACTGGTTGGGTTGCGGTTATTAAGTTAACCATGCCATATGGATGCATAAAGTTTATGATGTGAGCCCCAATGTTGGCTATGGGAGCTTGATGCTTTGAGGGTTTGATGGGCTTGTTTATGGCTTGGTGGCCAAAGGGTTCGGGGGAGAACTCAATGTTGGTTTATGGCTTGGAGGGTGACTAGAACCCTAAAGTAGCATGATTGTTGGGTTAGCACTTTGGAAATTAGCGTGGAAGGTGTTTGGAGCCTTGGAGCAACGTGTTTGTTGGGTTACCCCCTTGGGCATGGATGTGTGGTATTCTCAGTTATTGTTTCCTTTGGATTTGTCCGCCCAGCTCAAGGATGACCCATTGTTTGAGTTTATGAACCACCAGGTCTATGGATGGGTGGTACGTGGAGATCCTGCAGCCAGATAATTCGTTAATACAGATAAGTACCTTGTTATGTGATGTTTTTCTACATATTTATATGTACATTTATGCATTTGAGCTATAAATTCTATTTTGGGGAAATTATCGTATTTGATTGCTATGGAATTATTTATGTGATATATATATATATATATGGTTGTAAACCCTAGCTAGGGTCATATCTATGAAAATTCCATTGTGTATATGAATTGTATTTATATGTTTACATGTGCTAACATTAAAACCTAAAATGGATAGCTGTCATATTATATATTATGTGTGTTTGGTAATTTAATTCATGTTAAATTACTACATAAATTATTGACTAGGGCTAGTATACTGATGAAGTGTATGTGCATTGTATGTACTAGAAGTCTTTATTATTCAAGCAGTTCTTAGATTAAATTGAGATATTGAGATGCACATGTTTCCTCTAACAACTATCACTATTAGATGAAATTAAATATGTCACTCTTTAACAAAAATGAAATCAAAATTACTACACTTGCTTAAAATAAATATCACACTTTACTTGAAAGAAAAATCACACTTGCTTGAAATAAATATCACACTTGCAAAAACAAATATCAAACTTGCTTGAAAGAAATATCAAACTAGAATTATCACACTTACTCAAAAGAAAGAACGCACTTGCAGAAATAAAATTACTCTGAAATCAAACCCAAATTGCTTCAACATAAAAGGAAATTAATCTAAAATATCACACTTAATATAAGTCAAAATCTTCTTCACTCAAATATAACTTAACTCAAATATAACTCAAACTATACTACAAATCCTAAATCAATCCACACTCTGTCATACTACTATTCATGTGCATAAGAGATATCGACTTCACTCATTCATCCTATAGCAAAATGATTAAACAAAACATACTCTGTTATTGACTCTATTATCACTATCAAAAGCATTTATCAACAATCGAAACTGAAAGATTAGATAAAATAATTCAAAGCGACTTAAAATGAAAAACTAAATGTTGACTAAAAATAAGTAAGACCTTATAGCTCGAGGGGGCCCTCCTGTGAGTTTTAGGTATGCACGATTACTCAAAAACTAAATAAGAATCAAGACAATTGCTTAGCAGAATGATCAAACTCGCCTTTATAAATGCAAATAGAGTTTCAAAAACACTAATATTCAGGTTTGTGTTTATCATGCCGAGAGGTAGATTTATAACCTTTATCAATAACTGTTTTATAGATTTACGAGTCTATCCTACTCGAAAAAGACTAAAAATAAAACAAAAAGATAATATCTCGTGGTTTCCTCATGATTTTCTATTGGAGAAGAAAATCATGAGGAAAAATATCTACTTCCATTAATTTTCTCACTCGCCTGGTTCGCCTTCGGCTCCTTCTTTGGTTGACTTCCGTGTTGATTGGGCTTATGTGGTGTTCTTATCATCGATCCAGATCATGAGTTTAGGTAAATAACATTATGCCAGCTATTAGCCACCTGCCCATATGTTTTTTCCTCTATTGGAGTTTCGGAACCCATCGAACCTTCAACTATGTTGCAGAATCAATCATTAGTTGTAGAATTGGTGCAATTCAGTAGCTTATGAAAATATTGAGTTAAATAATAAAGAAAAATAAAACTTATGAAATAAAATATGTTTAAGTACCTACTATTTCCATGACCATTGTAAACCGATGCCCAATTAGAGTTATTAGAGTAAAAAAGGAGGATGGAATGTAAGAAGGTTGTAAAAAAGAGACAATTTTGGGCTTCAACAATGTGCTTGTGTTGTGTCTTATAATTTGTGTATTATTGGATTGTTAATCCCAGCAGGGGTTTCACATAATTACATGAAACTTTCTGTTGTGGTGCTTAATTACAGTTATATGCGATGTAGAAAACATATGGGAGATTGTGCTGCAATGCATAATTAAATATAATTTTTTGGCATCAACTAATTTATGGAAAAGATAAATCGGATGTATATGCTTCCCACATATTAATTTGTTTATTATTGCTCATTATTGTGGAGTAGTGTTCCCTAGCTCGGGGTCGAGGACACTACAAAGTGGTATTAGAGCCAATTTTGAACACTAGGTTTGAATTGGGACAATTGGGGCAGACTGGAAAAATTATAGATCTTACTTATCAACTACTTGACAAAACTCTAGTGATAAAATCGTGAAATTTTCCTAAAAAATGAAGTATAGGAGCCAAGAAAGGCTTCAAGAAGATTAATTTGATTTAATTACAAAACAAACTTGGAGGAAGTCGATTAAAATTTTAGACTTGAAGGGCCAAAATTCTTGTATAGGGCATTCTCGTCATTGTAATACTAAGTGGGTGTAAGAATAAATTTTAATGGGATATTATATATATATACTATTATTATATATTTTATATATATATAGGGTCAATGCAATAAATAATTCGAAACTAATCAAGGTTGTTGTATTTCTATAAGTGAAGTTGCAAATTGATTAAAAAATTTGATAAATTGGTCAGAAAATTTGGTATGTTTCAAAAATTATTTTGGGATGTTAGTGGTTGTTTGGAAATGTGTTTTCAAAGAGGAAACACCAGGTGGGGAATGTTGTTTTTTGCAACTTAGTTTTGTTTTCTTCCAATGCGAGATGAAGAGAGTGGTGACATCAACTTGGTGATGCTTTGTTTAGCAAATGAATGCTTGAAGGAAGTTGGGAATGTTAAAAATTTCTGTTTTCCCACCCTGGTTTTCAGTTTCTCCTTATTTCTCCCATGTAGTTAAATGCCATTTCCCATAAATATAAATTCAACAGGCTGGAAAAAAAATAAATTTGCTGAAAATACAAATTCTGGAAAATTTACAGAATGCTGGAAATTGCAGAAATAAAAATAAGCAATAATAAGCAGCCATTAAAACACATTAAAACACTGATATTTTTGGTCAACGTGACCCTGGAAAAACCCCCTACAACTCTTGGGGAAAACCAGTTTGAGAGCTCTTCTTTATTTCTGAAAAATGTCTTTTTACAGTAAGAGAAATATTCAGCAAAAATCAGCAAGAAAACTTTTACAACTTATCTCAGCCTTGCTGAAAAACTGCCCTGCTGAAACTTCACTGTTGTTACTCCGCTACTGAAACTCCACTGTTGATACTCCGCAGCTCACTGTCCAGAAATCTCCCTTGCTCTCTTGCTCTCCTTCTCTCAATCTGCTCATGAAAGATTTGAATCGAATGTGATCTTTTCCTCCTTTTCATCCCTTAATATAACTCCAAATGACTTTTGGGTGATCCCTAAATCCAATGGCTAAAATAGATTTAGATCAATGGCTGAGATTAAATGCACATTTAAATCTCACTTTCTATTTTTTAATTCACCCCACTTTAATAAAGACCCACTTCGTCATTTATTTCCAAAGTCACTTTTCCTTTCTAATTTTTCATTGACTTTATAAAAGTCACTTTAAAATTAGACTTAGTAACTTTATCACTTAAAGTCACTTTTAAATTAGGTTTTAACTTTATAAAAATTATAAAAGTCACTTTAGGAGAAAAATTAAAATCTTTTGGACACTTTTCCTAGGCCAAAGATCAAAGCCTAAGGGAACCACCTGTCCTCCGGTACCAAATTTCAACACTCCCTCTTACCGAGGAAGGTGTTCCTCACCACACCCATCTTGTCTCTGAAGTAACATGCTTGCCCCGTGGTAAGGCTTTGGTAAGAATGTCTGCTACCTGCTCATCAGTGGAAATATACTCAAGCTTCACAGCTCCCTTCTGAACATAGTCTCTGATGAAATGATATCTGATCCCGATATTCTTTGACCTGTCATGAAATACTGGATTCTCTGTGAGTTTAATGCAACTCTGATTATCACAGTA
>APFE031680721.1:103972-116570 GCA_000404065.3 Pinus taeda
TACTTTCCGTAGGTACATCTCTTTTGAAGATTCCCTGAAATGAAAGAGAGATATATCAACACACATAGTAGAGGGCAATTAAGGCTGAGAGCTCTTTGAAATGACTTGAATCATGGGAAGATTTTGAATGCAATCTCTATGTTAACTAGCCATAACTTGAAAACATCAACTTCTCTCCTCGCACTGCTAAACAATGATTACTCTGTCAACCCACTTAATATTTCATTAAAACTTAGTAATTTCCCATGATTCACGCCTTATTTTCCGCATTGCGACTTTTGAATGTTGCAATATAGTGCTGCTTGGAGATAATGTGAAATGCGATTGTGAAACATTGCAATATCTCATTTCACAATTTTTAAGGGATAACACAATGGCATGCTTTATTAAATTGTGATTTGCGAAGTGCAATCACATATTCTTAGAGTGTCATGATCAGAAAATTGCAGTGGGGGCTTTATCACATATTGCATTTAGAGATTTTCTTTAGGATGTTTATAATTGTCACATGGAAAACTGTGAAATGCGTTTTGTGATAAAAGTTTTAAGTATGGGTTGCATTCTAAATGTTTTAAGGAAAATTTGTAGAGTTAGCATTTATTTTCAAAGGCTAAAAATTTAAAAGGGTCCCCATTTATATGTCAAATATTAACTATTCTCCCTATAAATAGTGGGGTTGTTACATTGTACAACAATTGGCGATTCACTTGGGAGAACCAGATATCTCTAATTGGTCTTTTGAAATTTATAAAAATTTCAAAATTAGAAGAGTTATAGGAATAATAATTACATAAGTCATAAAATAAACAACATTTCTCTAAAATCATAATCACTTAATTTATTTATTCAACTATTTTACTTTTGTAGTGATAAAAATACAAATGTTTGCATTAGCCAATACTAAGATTTAAATAGATATATTAGGTGTCTTCTACATATTAGTTTTTATTGTTTACTCATTTATCATAGATGGATCCTTTGCTAACGACATACATTCATAGCCTCGGCAGGGTTATCTTTTAACCAACAATGATTCATTGTTCCATCCGAAGCAATTTTCAAAACTCAAAATGATATTCATTCTTTCTCATTTGGATCTTGTTTTTTCCTTTCATGTAATTTTTGATTTCAAGTTTCTTAAAAGACATTGTCTAGGCTTGGTAACCCAATACTGACAATGCTATTCATTGGTTGTAACTAAACTGAACAGGCTGGATCTTGATGAGACCCCTTGTCCTTTGATTGATTAGATCATTGGCTATTACCTTGTTTTGATATGCAGTATTGGTAATATCAGTTTAATTATTCCCCTATGATCATGGTAAACAAACTCGTAATGAGACTTATTATCTTTTAAGTTTTGCATATTTTAGAATTACACTTTGAAAAAAGAAAATTTTATCAGATGGGGTGAATCATTGGCCCTTTTTAAGAGTTTTGGATGATAATAATAGTGTTGAAAATGGCAACAAGACATGCTAAAAATAGAAGTGTTAAAAATAACACTGCTATAAATAGAAGTTTGGGTACCAGTGTTGGATTGAGTAACGGGGAATGAAAAATGGAAGTGCTAAAAATAGCATTGCTATTTTTAGCAGTTCATGATGGATTCCAATTTTAGTCAGTCCCTGGACTAAAATAGGAAGTAAAATTCGAATTTGAACTTAACAACTGTTTGAAATTAAATTAATTAATTCACCATGAGTTAATTAGTTGTGAAAAATCAAACATGAAGTCTATGTGAGGACATGCAACAGTTTCTCCATTAATTGAGGAATTTATCCATCAGTTAAAGAGATAAGGATGAGTTCTAATTTGAGTTGTAATTAGTTGAATCAGTTAACTGATTCAAGTCCAGTTAGATTGATTTAAACAATTTGTTTAAATTAGTGTGAGTTCAGTTAGTTAATGCATGCTTGCATATAAATGTTGCACTTTAGATAACTAAATATTCTCTCATGAATAACTCATGCATGTCAGTTCAGACAGAGACCCAGTTGAGATCAGAGGAGGGATAGTGTACTATCAGTTGAATGGACTTTTCCTATAAAGGAAACTCATCCATGGAGAAGGATTTATCTCCTTCAGGATTGCGCAGTTAGATCAAAGGTTAGTGAGTGTGTGAAGAGGCCAATTCACACATGTGACTTCACTAGACCCCAAGGAAAATTGCGCAAAGAAATAGGAGGCTTGGAGGGAAGAGAAGAAGGTTTGAGAGAGGCCTTTGACTGTCTATGAGCAGCAAAGGGATTGCAGAGAGAGCAGGATAGCTTGTGAGCTGATTCTTTTTGTAATACGGACTATATTTCTACTTGTATGGTAATATAGAGATTGGGGTTTTAGGTTGAGGCTTTCCCCGAGTTATTTCTTCTGTGTTATGTGTGATTGATTTCTCTTTCTCAGTTATATGTGTTATATTTTATCTTGCTCAATTCGATTAAGCTTCCACAAAGTTTTTTGTAGAAGTAGATATTGTATTTTGCTTTAGTATATTGCATAATCTGTTGATCTACAGTGGGAATTTCTACAAATAGAGTTTTGAGATACTCATATGTAGAAATTCCTTACTAGGTTAAAAATTATTTTCTTGATTGATAACAAAACATCTATACTTCATAGAGATAAGAGCTTGTTCATAGAATAAATGTTTTTAGCAAGGTCAAGTTTTTCCAAAGAAATAGGGTTCATTTTGATACTCAAATGCTCTAATTATTTCTTCAACTTTTCCTATTTATAGAAGTGAAAAATCAAAATATTTTCAGAGACTCTATTTTGAGAAGCCAAAAGTAAATACTACTTAACCTTTATTTTCCTAAGAATCTTAAACACAATATGATACAAAATTAGAAGAGGTTGTCTTCTAGGAAAAGTATTTTTTCAAAATTTTCCCATTAATGGGTAAAGAATCTACTCTACCTAACAAGTCTTGTCAAAGAAATGTTGATGGACCAAATTTCTCAATGATTTGGAATGGTCCAAGCCACAGCCTTTGGAATTTGGTGTGTTTTCCCTTCTCCTCATGTGCTTTGTCCCATTTCAAAACCAGATCACCTACTTCAAAGGTTTTATGACTGGCAGAGGTTGTATCAAAAGAGGCTTTGACAAACTGCTGATGATGGGAATGGGTGGCTTTAGCTTTTTCTCTTTCTTCTTCGAGCTTAAGGATCTAAAATTGTCTTGCTTGAAGAGAAGAGGAAAAATTTTCATTATTAAATTTCACTAGGGTGAGAGATGGATTGCTATGTTTGAGGGGAGAACTACTTCTTTTCCATAAACTAAAGCAAAAGGAGAAGAACTAATTGAGGCCTTTTGTGTTATTCTATCTGCCCAAAGAGAAAATGTCAATGCTTTGTGAAAATTCCTATGATTTTTGTCTATAGTCCGCTTGATAATTCTGATAAGGTTTTTGTTTGTTGATTCGGCTATATTACCTTGCGGATAATAGTTGGCTGAATACTTCAATTTGAACCTCTTTTTAAGGAAAATTTACCATAATATTTCCAGAAAAATAAGATGCATTATCAAACATTAAAGCTGTAGGTAAGCCAAACCTAGTGATTACATACTAATCAATAAAGTCTGTAATAGTTTACGTTTTAGCTACCCTTAGTGGGATAGGTTCTACCCATTTTGTGAAATAATCAGTCGATGTAAGGACACACTTGTGCTGCTTGGAAGCGTTAGGGACAATCTCACCAATTATCTAATCCCCATTGTTCAAATGGTTGTTGGATATTCACTAGATTTAAAGGGAATGCTGGCTTCTTTTCTCTGCCAACTACAGTTTGACAAGTTTTCCATTTTCTTGCATAGTCATGTGCATCCTTGAATAGTGTTGGCCAATAATAACCTACATGCAGTTCTTTTTGAGATGTGGTGTTTCCTCTGAAATGACCTCCAGCTGGTCCATCATGTAACTCCTGCATAACCTTTTCAGCTTCAGTTTTTTCTAGACATCTTAATAATACTGAATCATAATTATTTCTAAATAATACAACATCAGCTAATTCATACTAATTTTATTTCAACCTTAAAGCATGATTTGTTTTGTAATTGAGATGTATAGGAGCATATCCATTCTTTAAATAAAACTTCAAATCAACAGACTGTGATTATGCATCGTTGAGGCTTACCTCTGATATTTTCACTTCATTACCTTGGTCTTCTTCTGTTGATAAGTGGGAAGCTCTAGTTAGCATCCTACAAAAACCTTGGCCCCTAACAATTTTAGGTGGTTGGATTTCTACATCGTACTCTTGAAGTGCAGTGACCCAATTGGCTCTTTTCTCCCCCACTTCTCTTTGAACCAACAATTTCCTTAGTACAGGGCAAGGTACTACTATTTCTGTATGAGTTTTGAGGAGAAAAGGTCTGAAATGTTTCAAGATTTTAAAGACAACAAAATCTTGTTTCTCAACAACTGAGTAGTTTAGCTCGACACCCTGTAAATTGGAAATAAAAAAAGAGATAGGTGCCTCGATGTTTTTATCGTTCAGTTGTGTTAAAATTGCTGCATATGATGTATTAGATGAAAATGTGTACAATACAAAAGGTTTGGGAAAGTATGGAGTTGTTAAAGAAGGAAAATTGATAATGGATTTTTTGATTAACTCAAATGACTCTCTTTCATCTTTACTCCATTTGAAGACTACATTATTTCTTTTCATTGATCAAAGGGGTAGAAAAATTTGTGAAAAATTAGGAAGAAATATTTTTACAAAATTAAACTGACCTAGGAATGATTGCATGGTATTTTTATTATGTGGGAGAGGAATTTTTTCAATTTCTTGGATTCTATCAGGATCAATATAAATTCCTTTCTTGGACACTATGAATCCGAGGAGTTTGCCTCATGCTAAAGAAAAGTATGACTTTTTGGGATTTATAGAAATGCCATATTTCTTGCATCTTTCAAATGTAGGTTTTAACCCCGTACAGAAATTACCTGCATACGAATTCTAAATCACAGAAAAAATAAAAATGCGAGACCATAACACATAAAACACATATACACAGAGATTTCCCACTGGATCTCAAAACCGAGACTACCAGCTTGATTTTTCATTATATTCCTTTCAATGTTACAACATATTTTATACATGTCGAAGCATTGAATACCATGGACCGAACCTCACGTCCAAAACCATGGACTGAAAACCATTGGGTAGGTTCGCCCAACCTAATATAGGGTCCCAAAAAAAAATTTTGGGGCGTTGCCCTGAACCCCGTATAGGGGGGCTACCCGCCCCCCTCAAACCCCCTGGACAGGGGGGGCTGCTGCCCCCCCTGTGACCCCTGGAAAGAATATAACACAACCCAACATCAAAAATATGATTTAGGTCATTCAAGTGATTGTTTATGTTCCTAAAGTAGACTGTAATGTCATCTAGGTAAATAAAAATTGATTTATTAATTAGACCTTTAAAATAAATATCCATGGCGCGTTGAAATGTAGCACCTACTTTGATAAGTACAAAAGGAATCTTCTGATAAGCATATGTCCCCCACTTGGTCCTGAATGTTGTCTTTAGTCTGTCATTTCGATGTACAAGAATCTGATTGTATCTTGAAAATCCTTCTAGAAAAGACATTAACTCAGAGCCTGCAACTGATTGCAATATTTGCTCCATGGTAGGCAAAGGAAATTTATCCTTTTGACAAGCTTTATTCAGGTTCCTAAAATCAATACAAATCCTAATATCTCCATTATTTTTCCTTATAGGAACCATATTTGATACCCATTTTGATTGTCTAACGAGAAGATTATCTTTACTTTTAGAAGTTTGTTTAATTCATATTTGATTTGGCTTTCAAGGTTTGGGTGAATGTTTCTAAGTTTCTGTTGAGTTGGTTTCTCATTAGAGGTCATCAATATAGTATGTTGAATTACAGAGGTATCATAGGTCTTGAGATCTAAATAATCCCAGGAAAAGACACCTTTATATGTTTTTAACAACTTGATGAATGATATCCTTTCTTCAGATGATAAACCAAGACCTAGGTTGACGTTTTGAGGCTTTTTAGTTGTGCCTAGGTTTACCACTTCAAATCTCAAAGTAGAACTCTGAGTCTTGGAGTTGGTAATATTTTTAAATCTATCTTTCAAATCATAGAGATATTCCATTTTGACTACAGACATTGGAATTGGATTTTAATCTTGTTTATGGTTGATTTGCAAGTCATGTTCGTGTTCATCTATGATTTGTTCCTCATAAGATCCTTCTGATGTAAGGAAATCGATTATATCAACATCATTATTAAACACTCCAATTTTTTACATTATCAGTGATGGATGGTCTAAAAACTAACTCTATATAAAATCTATCTAGACTAGATTCCTCTGAAGGTATAAGATTAGATGCTACATTGGCAAGTAAATCAGCGTTGTATATTTGTAATCTGGGGACTGAAGAAATGTTAAAAGCGGTGAAGTGAGAAGTAAGATTATGGGCTAAGGATTGATAATGTTTGATATTCCCAAACACACAATGGATTGTGTTTCTTACCTATTTAATAACTATTTTAGAGTCTCCATATACTTGCAAATACTTGAAATTAAGGCCAATGGCTTGGTGTAACCCTTGACTCAATCCTTCATATTCTGCAGTATTGTTAGTGCATTTAAATTCAAGCCTGCGAGCTAACATGGTTTTCTATCCTTTTAGGTTGATTAAGATACATCCAGCACCTACACCATCTTTAGACTTTGAACCATCAAAACAAAGAGTCCAAAATAATGAATTATCTACGAGTTTATCAACTACATCTATACACTTGGAAGCATATGTTTGCGAAATTTTTTCTATCTGAGATACTACATCATTATCTGGAAAGGGAGATCTTTGTGCATTAAAGGATCCCAAGAATGACTTAGTTGAGTAATTTCCGATGATATTATTGGTGAAATATACAGGTTCATTGCTTCCCTCGAGATCAGTGACTGTGTACTTCATGAATTTCTCACTCTACTCTAATATGGTTAGGCTTACCATTGTATGGTAACCACATAAGAGATCAATCAGTTGCAAATTATCCGTGTAACTTTTCAGACCAATCCCTACTCAAAATTAAACCATAAAATTCAGGGATATCAGCCACTAGAATATCAATTATCTGTGAAACTTTTGGATTGGAGGAAAGCTTGATTGAAACTGATATCATTTCTCCAAGTACCTCTATTTTTGTCTTGTCCAGTTGAACTATGTGTACAACATATTTTTGAGATGTAATATTTAATTTAGTGCACACAGTTATTGGCACGATGTTTGAAGAGGCATCTGAATTAACAAGGCAATTATGGATATTTTTGTTGAAAATCTCATAAGTAAGAAGAAATGGAGGAGTATGAGAAATAGATCTATCACCTATTAGAACTAGGTCTGTGGGATTTACTTTGTTTGAAGATGAAGGAGGCTTTCCCATATCTTTAGCATCTTGAGTAACTAAAACGGATGGTAAACGAGCTACAGGAACTGCTTTTAATTCTCTAAGTAATATTTTCTATTGTTGTTTGAGTTTAGTCAATTCATGCAATTAAATATTTTCTCTGATCTTTTTCATATCTTTGACTATATTATATTCCACAGTATCCGAGATTACTACATTTTTGGAAGCAGTTGGAGGATCTAATGGATTAGAGTCACTTTGAGTAGTCTTATATTTCTTACTTACTATCTTTTGCTTTACAAGAGTAGCAACTTTATGTTTCTTATTTGTTGTAGATGTATCAGTAGAGCTTTTACTTCTTGTAGTTAGTGGCCTAGCTTTTGCTTCATCTTCAGTTGACAGAATAAAGTCCCACATTCCATTTAACTCAAATTCTTCTTTAGTTTCTGCTTCTTCTTCGGTTGCTGAGTCTTCTTCTGGCTCTGGATCGGATTCAGCGTTTGAAATAGTATTTGGTGGTTGGGATGTAGAAGAAGGATTTCTTTTGAATGGGCGAAAATATTTATTGGGAGAAGATGATTTTGCAACCTGTTTCTTTATTTAAACTATTTCATTTGACATGGTCTTTAGCACTTTTTGAAGGCCCTCAAGGTAAAAAGGGTCATTTGGAGTTTTCTTTTTTGAATATTCCTTGAATGTCACTTTCTTTGACTTCCTTTCTTCTATCTGTGATCTCTTTTCTAAGGCAATAATACTTCTTTCTACAGACAACGCTTCTTTCATGTTTTCTACAAGGGTAGCCTTATTGGCTCTATCTACAAAAGTTACGATATTAGAGCGAAGGGAGGATATGTACCATTCTATTTGTACATCTACTGCAAGTCTAGAGGAAACTGGGATTTTATTTAGCCACTTGTTAAACCTGGAGTTGAAGTCTTTGATCCTTTCATCTGAACTTGCTTTTAGGTTGGAAAGATAATT
This sequence comes from Pinus taeda, assembly GCA_000404065.3. NCBI lineage: Eukaryota > Viridiplantae > Streptophyta > Pinopsida > Pinales > Pinaceae > Pinus > Pinus taeda. The sequence continues at coordinate 112,340 of APFE031680721.1, forward strand.
GATTAAGGATGCCACGGTTCTATCATCACCAAATTTTGCAAGAAATATTTTTTCAAAAGTGTCCCAGTTTCTTATTGAGCCTGCTAGAAGGGGAAAATGCCAGGATCCCGCAGATCCCTGGAAAGTATAAGGAAAAAAATCTGATAACAACATCTTCATGTGCAACTCCATTAACTTTCATGGCTAACATAAAGTTATCTAGATGTTCTTCAGCAGGAAGACCATCATCAGGCTTATACTTAGGTAACCATTTTTCTGGGTTTCCTGAGAGAGCATTTGGATTAGAAACCAATACAACACCGAGGTTTGTCCAAGGTTGAGCAGTTTGATTGGCCATAACTTGTGTTGAAGATTACGAAGATGAGGAAACAAATCCAGAAGTAGATAGGGATGGTGAAGAACTTACTACTGGACTAGTACTACTGGTAGCAGTACTAATTGTTTGAGTCGAATAAATGAATTTTTAAGAAGAGGTGGATTGAGTAGAAGTGAATGGGGAAGTAAATGGAGGGAAAGGTGATGCGATCCTGCTGGTATCTGATTCAGATTTTGACGTGGCAGCTTTTTACATCGTGAATGAATGGGAAACTCAAAAGGGGTTACTCAAAGATTTTCACTTTGTAGTTGAGTAAATACACCAATATCTCGTAATAGGGAAGTGACACTTTCTTTAGAAGCTTCGGGCTTTTCAGGTTCCTCATCAGAAATGGATATCTATTCCAATTTATGTATTAAGGAGTGAACTTCGGGAGACTCAGGAGTGTAATCTGAAGAAGGTGGTTGTCTTAATACTTCAGGAGACAAGGAAGATGTTTCCACAACTTTAGATTTCTGATTCAGAGATTTTGAACGAGATCTAGAAGAAGTAGAAGTTGTGGAGGGGTATTTACTCTTATGAACATTTTTCAATTGATCTTTAGATTTATATTCCATTCATAGTCGGATGGCCCTCCTTCTAGCGCCAAAATGTTGAGGCCTCAAAATTTTTTTGCTTCAACATGGGGGATAACCACCCTGTCTGGACCTTGAAGGCAACTCCTTTTCCGTTTGATGTATTGGCTCCGAATGGGGATGATGGGACCAATTTTCCAAAATGGGTTTGAAAATTAGAATGGTGGTTTTCAATTGATTGCAATAAGAATAATGATAACTAAATGGCCTATTCTGTCATGCAAATCTCTAATTAACTTAATCTAATATAAACCTGGGGTATTCTGTGCAATATGCGATCTAAAAAGATATATGTTTGGTATGTGATAATAAAGATCATTCACATGTTAAACAAATATGATAACATGTAAAGATAATTTCTTTGACTAAATAGTTAGTTAAAGAAATGTGTAAATTATATTGCATATATTTAATGATCATATATGAAAATAAATTCTTTCAGCTAAGCATCATACAATAGCACAATTAACATATAACGGAAAGAACATACTCCATATATAATTGATGAAAACGAAATGTTATCACTAAGTTAATAAAACAAAACTGATCATACAAGATAAAAGTACCATATCTGTGAGGTTTTGCTCATTTGACTAGTGACATAGATCAAATCCTTTCTTCAATCAAATTATTCACCAAGCATATAATAGTGCATCAACAAAGGAAAGTAGTTTGATATTCAAAAGTAATGACCATGTTCCATAATTCTATCAAGGCATTCACAAACTTATAAAAGTGCATTCTTTGCAAATGTTTTTGATAAAATTTTGGACCCTTCTCTAAATGCATGAGAAGGGTATAGATACTATCTAACTAAAGTTCAAAAATAGATCATACAAAATATCTGAGGAGGTGTCAAACAACCTTCCTCTTAACTAGAAACTAACTCTAAAGATAAAAGTAATTTGATGACCAGAGGTTATGAAGACGTCTTGTTGTCTGCCAATTTTTCCTTGAGGTTGCATATGTTAGACATTGGTTTTACTTAAGGAGGTGCCTCGAATTGCGTTCTGACCTATCTTGTGAAGATGACTTCTATAAGAGGTGGTGTTGAGCCCTGAAACTGCATATCTCCTACACACTTTCCTAGACGTTTTCCCCTCACCTGGACCTCATAAGCTATTAAAAATCATTGCATACTGATTCTAAAAGAGCATCAAAATGGTTTTCTAACTATGTTTTTGTGTTTGCTGTTTGAAGTAGATTTTGCTCATGAGTTGTGGAATGCAGCCACTTTCCGCAGCTGATTCAACTTTCCGCAGCTGTTTTTGTTAAACTCCGAGTTGCAGGTGTCATCAAGAAGAACAAGGCACGTGGGCAAGTTAGAAATGACCTGGACATGGATCAGGTCCTATTGGTTTAGCCGGATGCATTCAGGAAAGTCGTGGTCAATGGTGGTCCAACGTAGGAGTCCTACGGCAGCCGGACTCTATTTTTAAACATGTGAAGGATTCGTGGCCATTCCTAGATCCCTGGGGTCATGTTGCCACCTGTAGACTGCCCCACGATGTCAATCCAACAACCACTCTTGTTAGATTGAATAATCTCGGCAACCAATATGTTAAGTTTATAGACGTTGTCCCTTTTACGTGTCCTCAATTAACGATGTCTCACATGAAAACAGTTATGAATTTTTGTTATAAATAATGTGTTTCCAAATGCATGGAGTTAGTCTTTGTTGATGTAATTTTGCTGTTAAAGTTTACTGTGCTGTGACACTAGTCTTGTTGTTGTAACTGTGTTTTGAAATATAAAAGAACACTCTATTTCTACATGATTGCATGAGCATAATTCTTGACTGATAGCCTGTTGACCAAGGCTGTGCAAAGGGCCCCTGCACGCTGAGGTTTCGTTTTCCTTATTGCTGTAAAATTTTTATGCATTGTTTCCTCATTCCCATTGCACATATTTCATAAGTTATCCACCTATGTATATTTCATTTTCCATGGTATTAACATTTCATTTCTGTACATGATTTTTCAGCTCTGTATATTGTTGATAACACTGATCAGTGTGTGTGTGTTTCAGGATAGAGTAGGCCCGGGCAATTTCATACAGTTTTTTGCAATAACTAGTGACATGGAATTAGCTTCTCTGCTGACTTTCCTTTTCTTAGTTGATTTTTAATTTCAAGTATGCTTTGATTTTAGTTTTATTTACTTGCTTCATTAGTTAGTTTAGATATCAACTTGCTCATATCATTGACGTTATCTCCTAAAGCCATAGCTTAGACTACTTGGCGAGCTCTCAAACAATGAATGATGTGATTTGATTTTAGTTTTAATTTTCTACAATTAGATATCAGATTGCTCATATCATTGACGTTATCTCCTAAAGCCATAACTTAGACTACCTGGCGAGCTCTCAGACTATGAATGATGTGATTCGATTTTAGTTTTAATTTTCTGCAATTAGATATTAGATTGCTCATATCATTGGCGTTATCTCCTAAAGCCATAGCTTAGACTACCTGGCGAGCTCTCGGACTATGAATGATGTGATTTGATTTTAGTTTTACTTTTCTGCAATTAGATATCAACTTGCTCATATCATTGACGTTATCTCCTAAAGCCATAGCTTAGACTACCTGGCGAGCTATTGGACTATGAATGAAGTGAATTGATTAGTTTGATTTGTTGAATGCAATAGATTAACTCATTTTTTTCTTCCTGTACTTAGATAAGCATCAGAGATAATGGTTTCATGATCAGTAGTTCATTATTTGTTTGATTTGAATGGCAACACATTTTCATTTTAGTTCAAGTATTAATTTCATCACTTGTATTTTCTAAGACTCTTTGAAGTGTTAAGGTCTGGAAATAATTATAGAGGACATAATTTCCTTAAAATCCATATCCATACTTGCCTTCTAGAGTATTCTTAAAACTCAGGGATAGGATTTCCATTCACGAAGATAAAAACCCCCCAAAACAAAATAAAAATAAAAAACGACAAAAATTAAGAAAGAGGTTGTCTTGCACATATAGTGTGTCACATTTCATAAGGTTACGAATCCCGGATTGATAATTAATGTATCAATTTAGGACACACTAAATTGACTAAACATTTTGGCACCGTTTCTGGGGAAGTGTAACTAGGTAGTCGATCTCTTACATAAAATAAAAGAAGGGAAAATTGATAACTTCTTGAAGTTGTTGGGTTGTGTTATATTCTTTCCACATAGTTAACAGGGGGTTTGAGGGGTACCTGTAACCCCACTTTATGGGGTCCGGGGCAGCGCCCCAAAAAATTTTGGTTTTGGACCCTATGTTAGGTTGGG